>PVIR01039298.1:0-14001 GCA_004026965.1 Petromus typicus
CATTGGAATTCTCAACATAGTCCAAAAACTGTCCAATTTAGTCATGTCAGTTGAATGTCAGTTTCTTTTTGCAAGTGTGTATGTGAGGAGGTGTGTGTGAGTACCTATTATTTATCTTCAATGGGATATACATATATACATTATGTTTTATTCCTAGAGATAAATTAGCCTTATGGTTTTCCTTCATACTTAAGCATTTCACCCCAAGCTGATTAGGCAAATATCTATGTGTGTGGAGCAGCCACATGAACTGACATGCACTCCGGGTGATAAATGAATCAGATAAATCTATTTATAAGTAGTTATCGATCTGCTGCTTTCTGCAGTGGTGTTCCTTCACTCAGTAAACTCATAGGATCTATTTTGCTCTGGATTTTTAGTTTGGCTGAAAGATCCCCCAAAAGGTGCACCTCTAGAAGGTAAACCACTAAGTCTTGGTCCTAAAGACAGTGAAGAGGAAGAGATGAACACTTAAGTGAGCTGGAGTCATCCTGACTTGCGGGTGCAGGACTTCTTCCTAGTTCATCTGCAAGACTCCTTCCTGAAATAAATCATCCGACAGGAGTCTGCACTGGGGAGGAAGAGCCCAGCAGGTAGTGCACACAGCCCGTGAGCTGCCAGCTTGCTGACAGCCAGTGCGCTGGATTTCACACTCTGTGGGGATGTCAGCTTCGAGGGAGTTCAAACACGAGTCCTCGTGAAGGCAGACTCCAAGACAGCCACTTTGCCTGTCAGGAATGCTATGCCAGATGGATTTAGCAGTGGCCTGACATGTCCAGGCATTAAAGGAGATTTTGAAAGGACAAAAAATTCACCTCATATTCCTTTCCCTGCCTTTCCCAGCCATTCCTACATAACAAACTACAGCCTTAAAATAAGGGTGGTCTGTAGCAAAACAAAGCGTCACCAGAAGAGAAACGTCCATGCAGCGTTGTCTATCTTTATACCTAGAGATTTACTCACTTGAAGTTAGCTGACTTCATCTGAAACCAGAATCCCCTATACCTCTTTGTGTCTCCTAAGGCAGGCAAATCCACTCTCTTCCTAAGCACACAACGTATTCCACTGTGGATTTTTATCTAATGTGAAATTTTCTAGAAACCGCTTTTCTATAAATGATGTTTTTCTGTCAGCAAGAGTCTTCTAAAAGAGAAGAAATATGCTTTTCTGCACAAAATCCTATGTCTTCCCACAGATATACATAGTATCCTTACTTTCTGTTTCTTCCTTTTATGTGTAAAATAGAATAAAGAATTTAAAAGTTTGATTATAAAAAGCAGTTACTAATAAATCTGTGGCAGAGTGCTTTATTTCCTTAGTTATTCCACACTTGACATTTTTGTTCACAATGCTTAGAAAATAAGGACAACTATATAAATACTATTAAGTTGGGTTTTCTTCCCATTTGAAGAGAAGTTGTCACATACATGCCAATTTCAGAGTGATTATCCTCTTTATGCAGAGTATTTACATTACTCAAGTAAACCAAGTTGTAAAAACATGATTCATTTATTTGAACATGAAGATCATTTTCAATGTAGAAACTGTTACAGGGCGTTGAATATATGTGATGTATAAATCTAGATAGATAGATAGATAGATAGATAGATAGATAGATAGATAGATAGATGGATGATAGATAGATAGATATGGGGGTGTGTACACACACACACACACACACACACATTTAGATAGATGGTATGTGTTACAGTAACAACTGCAATGAGTTCATCCCCAGCTCTATTTCTTCATTTATTTACTTTTGACATTGAGATTAGATATTGAGACTAACATGGATCTATGAAGGTACAATACATACTTACAGATCTATATCTAGCTAGAGTAATAAATATTCTTTGTATTTTACTTTCATATGACATCAGTGTATAAAGGTCCTATATTTGAACCCGGAACCATCATTTAGCTCCCAGGACCTGCTGTATTCCATCCTCACCTTTGCAACTACACACCCTGGCATTGTTTATACAATATCATACATTGCCACTTCAAATTTGCCTTGTTTAGAATGTGAGCTTCCTGGGGAAAAATTTTTCCTGAGGAAACCGGAGGGCTAAACGCAAAAATGTCATATAGCTTCTGGAATATCCACCTTGTAGCAGAGGTATTCTTCTCTTGGTCCTGTTTAAGCAGCCGACTCCTGAAAGACCCTATTTGCTGAGCACTATCCTTGTATTTACTTAGTATCAGTATTTTATTTATGTATTGATTTTTAATGATGGTCTCATTCTTTAGCTTCATAGAATCACTCATAGTTTGTAATAGCCTATGGGTCAGAGAATATCTTAGCTTAACTCTATTTTATTCCCATTCCATCTTTCAATTTTGTATCTAATGAATGAGTACTTAATAAATAATAATGCTCTTTATGGGTTCTGTAAAGCACCATACTATGCTGTGCTGGATACTGAATGCTTCCATGTTAGCCAACTACCTGATCTGTTAAAGGCCATTTATTTGTCTGTTTTTTATTTATCTATTTCTATTTATTTGTTTCTTTTATTTATCTTGAATTAACTGTCTTACTGTTATTTTTCATAGCAATCCAAGCCATTAGGTAAACAAAACACACAACAAAATGCCTACTAATAACAAAGGCTCAATATGTCTCTTTTGAGACACTACTGCGCTCAGGGCTTCAGGTTTCATCACTCAAAAACCTCATAAATGGGCCAGGGATTTACCCTGCCTTGCAAGCTCAAGGGCCCAGGTTTGATTTCCAGTAGCCACATATAAGAGTCTTAGTAATTCACACCCACTAACAGTCAGTACTACACACCACAGTGCTAGCTAGACGTGGTGGCTCACATCTGTAATCCCAGCACTTGGGAGGCAGAGTGGGGAGGACTGCTGTGAGTTTCAGGCTGAGTTCAGGGTCAGCATAAACTACAAAGTGAGATCCTGTCTCAAAACAAACAAAAAAATTCATAACATATAGATAAATAGATAGATAGATAGATAGATAGATAGATGGATAGATAGATAATCTCCTAACTAAGCTATTTCCTTCTTTGACCCTATCATCCAATCTGCCTCTTAGCAGCCAAAACAAAATGAAAATTTACATAACACTTCTCTGCTTTGTATTTATCTTTATTTTGAAATAAAACATAAAAATCATAAACACACCTTTAAAAGCCTTGTAGGATCTAGTTTCTAACTCCCTTCACAGTTTTATCTCAGAGCTTAGCTCATTTTATCTCCAAGTTGCAGCCACTCTTGTATTGTTTCAATAGCTTGACACTCACAGCTCTGTCTAGCCTCAGAATATGTATACATTTCATTTGGAACAGCATACACCTAGGATTCTTAAGTAAGCTAACTCCATCTTAGTCTTTGGGCTGCTGGTGAAATAAATGAAACATCTTAGGAAAGAGGTTTTCTCATTCTCACTATTAAAATCAAATTCCTGTTATCATACTTTAAAACTGTCACTGAGGTTTTTCCCCATGGAAATAATAAAAATTTTAATTACATATAAATTTTTATGAATTAATATCTATGGCACACCAGAAGCTCCATCAAAGCATAGACTATGTCTACTTGTTCGCCACTATTATCTCTCACACAGAATTAGGGAAGGAGAACAGTCCCTTAGTACACTGTAGCTGACTTACTATGCAGGCTTCTGTGTCTAGCCTTGAGATCCCTCCTGGGTTTCCAAGTCACCTCAAACTTAGCTTTTCACACCATGTATACTCTCAGCTCCCTTCCAACCTACATCTCCTGCATTCTCTACCTTAGTCATTAGCATTCATCATCTCCTGTCTTTAAATCTCCTATCTTCAAATCTCTGTCATTTTTGCTTCCTCTTTCTTTCTCTGCTAATGTTTATCTAGTTGCCCATATTCATTTATTCTCTCTCAAATGCTTGGTGTTTTTCAAATTGATTCCTCCATTTTCACACATAACTTCTTTTTCAGGCTTTCATGATCATTTGCCCAGATCACTGTGGGAATATCCTACTTCCAATATTTTACTTAAGCCACAGCTTCTTTTATTAGAGAAATGGAGAGATATCAGAAGCTAGCAGCACAAACTGAATTCTCCAGGTCTGAGAAAAACCTTTGCTCTGTGTTTTGCTCAGCTGTATGTTTTCAAATTTCTTGATCTTTCAGTTGTTCAATAAAAAAAGAGGGTAACAGTGACAACTGCACATATCACACATTTAGAACAATACTTGCCCACTAAATTTTGGCTATTGTTATTACGTTGTTAGCATTAATTTCTAGACCTGTGAAGTAAATTGTGTTCTCTCCCAATTCTTTAAGCACCACTGCTAAGAGAAAAGTGCTCATCATCCTAATTAAGGATCTAAAAATCTAGGCTCAATCTACTTTCATCATTGTCCAGATGAATCTTCAACTTATACCTCCCAACATAACAGATTCAGTGTTTCCCAATAACAACATACACTCTTCTGATTTTCTGCCTTTGATCATATTGTTCTCCCAACAAGGAATGTTTATTTCATATCTCAACACTTGCAAATTCAATGTCAAGATTACCTTCAGAAGTCAGTCCCTGAGTCTCTTAGACATAATTACTCTTTCTTTTGTGTCCTATACCACTCGTGCTTCTGTCTAGTGCTTACTGTAGTTTACCTTACATGATAGTTAATTGCATACTCTCTGTATTTCTCCCTTATCAGCCACTCCCAATGATGCAATTAGTCTGAAATCTCCATGGCAGTAATGACACCATTTTAAACACCTCTGTTAGTGCACAATATCTAGCAGTAGTACCTGGCAAATAAGCTAGAGACAGTAGACACTCAATGGTTATCTGTTGATTTTAATTGGAAAAGAATTGAATAGTTTAATGTTATGACATGGATAAGACATTTTTTCCTTTTCAGAAACACTGTTTAGCTAGGATAATGATAGAACAGCATTTATTATTGATATTTTTCCAAGTCATTTATCATGTTTTAGTAAAAAAATAAATTTAAACATCCTGTTAATACAAAATATTATATCTACCTAAAAATACAACTTTGTGAATATTTAGCTTATTACTAAATGATTTCCTTACACAGAAACCAGGAATGTGATGGCAGTCATTTAGTACTTCATACTTAATAATTAGTAAACAAATCAATCCAAAAACATTTTATAAGATAATAACAATGCTTTATTTACCTGCCTGCATAATCTCCCTGCATACAAAATTTCAGAATAGTGAGAGGCTTGAATTTTGCTTTTTAAAGTCAAATGATTAACCTTAAGAAATGAAATACCTTCAGGGCATCATGATGAAATCCTGAATAAAAACTTATAGTTGCCAAAGATTTGAAGTCAGCTAACTAGAAGTTTTTATTTTCCCTCCACCCTGCAAACTAACTACCACACAGGGCGGGATTCTTAGCCTTGTTAGCAGAGCCTGTGATAGAACTTGGATCCTTTAAAACACTTCAACAGGACCAGGAGAGAAAATTATGCTGACCAATACACATATTCCAAGACCCAGAAAGCTGATTTTTAGATCTTATATCCATCCAGTTAGGATATCTCATTGCTGGAATCTCATCTCATTATTTTTTCAATTCATATTGGATTCACTGGTAAGCTATTTTCAGTGATGCACAATGACCTAGATTTCCCCACAGTGTAAGCTACTCCCCAGGAGCATGCTAGGTACTTGAGGAAACTGCATTAACACTTTCAGGTATGTTGTGATAACTGGTTGCCTGGAGATTGGAAAGAGCTGCCTCACAGATACTAACTGATACCTTTATAGATTGAAGAGATTCACACACTTCTTTATGTCTCTGCAGTGCTAACTAGGCAATCCCAAGAGTAGAAGATGCTGATTCACTAAATAAAAGCTTAGATGTTTGAATAGTGAATGTTTTAAAGTCTTCTAATAGAAATTACATTTACCAGTTAGATTCTAATTGTAGAAAAGCTTCTGACCCAACACCAAGGCTAGTACCACATCCCACTCCTACTTTGAAGATCTTAAGTTGTAGATTGTCCTGGAGTCCCCTTCTGGTCTGCCGTCCACTCTAATTCAGCAGACTTCTGGGACACCTTGAGGTAGTTTTTCACATTTTCTCGACTCAGCCTTAAAAGAGATATGAATTCATTTCTCTATCTACATTGTTACTTACCAAAGAAATCTAACTCAGGCTGGCTCCAGGAAAAGTTGCCACTTCTTGATTTTTTTGACTGTTGTGTTGGGGTTGAAGCTTGAAGAATGATGGTTGATTGAGGACCCGATCATACCCTACTTGGGTCACTTTGTCTCTGTCTTGCTTCCCTTTCCATTTCTCTATTTCTCTGGTATTTTTTTAACCTGGGTTTGATTTCATTGTTTCTTCTGTAATGGTGGCACCTGAACTTCCCTCAAACATGAACAGCTTGGAAAGTTAGCAACAAATATAGTATTTCAGTAAATTCCCTATGTATATCTCATTAGGTAATTTTATCTTCAGTGTGTCATTGTACATGCAATGGATTGAGATGGACAGTAAAGCATAGTGCTTAGGAGCATATGCTTGGAAACCTCTTGCTTGAGGAAAATCCAGGATCACAGCTTCCTGAGTGCTTGTCTACCATCCATCCCTGAGTGAATCACTAGCCAGAGAGCTGCAAAGCCAGGCTTGATGAAGACTGTCTTATATCCCCATCCCGCTGGCAAGTGAAAGTGAAAGGAAGGTCAGTTCTGTTTAGTTTGGGGGGTGTCATTGAAAGGGAAAAAAATCAAGAAGTTGTTACAGGAAAATTAGCAGACATAAATTACAGATGTCTACTAAATTGCTCTATGAAAAATAACTAACATACATCTTGTGGTTAAGTACAAAGCAAAAGCTAAGAGAGCTGTGGGAGGCATCACACACCACTGTCCTCCCCCTGCACTGTGGCTGCTTGTTTACAAATGTGTCTCCTTTGATATACCCTGTGCCTCTAAGGACAGGGCCTGCTTCTGGTGAGCAAAAGCAACTAGCACATGGAAAGACTGGTAAATGTTGGCTGAAGAAGAGGAATACAGCTCCAACTTTAACCAAAATACTATCAAGAATGTATCTGAAAATACATTTTTCACATTTCATTTTACTTACATACACACAAAGAAATATTTTAACCACAAGAAAATAGCTGTGGATACTTAGGCAACTATATAATTCTGTAGGGTTTAACAAGTTTTTCACATTGTTTAAAAAGAAAACTGTTGAAGGTTGGTACCAGTATTTTTTTCTGCCTACTCTAATACTTTTTAAAATACTGGTAAAGAGTGCCAGGGATTTAGTTCAGAAGATACGGCCTGCCCGGCAAGCACAAGGTCCTGAGTTTGATCCTCAGTAATCACATATGTACCACAGTGCCGGGTGTGGTGGCTCACACCTGTAACCCTAGCACTTGGGAGGCAGAGGCAAGAGGATTTCTGTGAGCTCAAGATTAGGCTACGTAGGGAGTTTGGGCCAGCTTGAACCGCAAAGCAAGAACCTGTATCAAAAAAATAAAAATACTGGTAAAGAAATGATGGAGATAAATTAGAACTTGAATTAAGCTAAGGTTATTGGTGGTTCAAATTTATTACCATCAAAAAAGCTGTTTACTTGCTCCTTTGAAATATGTCAGTGGGCTTAACCCTGTCCCTAAGCTAAAATTTTTCTCTTCTCTTCACTAGAATCTCTTCTAGCCAGAAACAGAGGTATACACAAAGGTCTAGGGCTAGACTTGCACTTACAGTTTTCATGGCATCCAATTTTTATGCCTTGAAAATAAATTCACTGTCTAGGATTAACAATTCATCTTATAGTTTAACTTCTTTTTAAAAATGACCAAACAGAAGCTTCAATAAATATCTGGCTCAAAAGCAGGCAAGACAGAAGCAAAATGCTCTGTGGTGGTGTTGCATACTCTCGTAAGCCTTAGAATGGTTATTTGCTAAATGTCTAGAAGAGTTAATGATCTTCCAAAAGGGAAATAAAGATCAAACTCAGTGTACTCCAAGCAGCACTAATGGCCTGGTGCACTAAATCGCATACTCTTCCCTAAGTGATTTCAATCTTTTGCTTTGCCTTACTGAAAGCAAAACCCTACCCCTATCCAAGGGACAAAGGAGGAAAGTACTTTAAGATCACATTAAAACCATATGCTCCCCAGGAAATTTAGCGTGAGCAGGCAATAAATTATACCTTTAATCGTGTTGTTTCTGGGTGCTGCCACAAACATATTTGATGCTACTTAGTGGTTGGATACACCGGTTTGACTCAGTTCTCCCTTATGCCTTTTGCAAGCTAGTGTAGATCATAACACATTATTTCACAGGCAGGAATAATCAGCACTTCAGTGTAAATTAATTTAGTTTCCACCCCTCTTTCCATTTTGTGAAGCAAAATTAAAGATTTTATTTTTCTTCCAGCCTCACACATTGCCCATTAAAGTTGTGTATATAAATAAGCCAGGTTATCTTTTTCCTTGTGAGAAATGCTGTTTTATCTAACAGCCACTTTCCTAGTAGTCCACTACTCCACTACTCTAAATTAGGACACTTTATCTTAAGGCTTCATAATCTTACGAGACTATAATTGGAAAGTTTATAAAAAAAAAAAAGTCCTGCTTTGTAAGCGTGGCAGCTGAGATAGAAGCAGGGAATGAGAAGGGCTCGAGCAGAATTACACCATCACTGCTAGCCTGACTCTGCTTGACAGAGCCGTTTAATATTTTGACAAGACAAAATATAAAGCAGCATTTTATTCTGTGGAGACTTCACTAGACACAAGCATGGAAGTGCTTGTGATCAATAAAGTTTGCGGTGGAGAGTGATTTATTTACAGCAGGGTATTATGTAGAGAAAGAGCTGTGATATTTCCACAGGCTTTGACGGCATAATGGGCCCCTCTCAATCCTTACATGGAAGGGTTAGATTGTCATGGCTGCTCAGGCAGTATTCAAAGTGTTATCTGATCAGCCTTAAAGACTTCAGAACAAGACAGATGATTAGTTACCCTAAACGATCCTCATCATGCAGAAATTGATGATTTAATATAGTCAATGACAGACGATTCCATTTGTACTAGATAAAGTGTCTGCGGTTTGTATCAATCATAATAGAGTTATTATTGAGCATAAAAGAAAAGCATGTTTAATATCATTAATTCCAGATATGTCGCTTTCCACATCTGGCATTCATCCATAGACCAGAACCACTCCAGGCTATCATTCCTGCCTCTGTACTAGCGACTCCAGTGTTTTTTGCAATTTCAAAATGTTTTTCAGCACCTCCAGCTAGGCGCAATAACAGTTTACAGATTACCTATGTCATCACATTTTGACAAACTTCTCAATCTGATGTGACCTTCATCTTTAGCCATCTGCTTGCCTTTGTTTCTGCTCATTTTTGATAAACCTCTGCAGCTTAAAGCTGTAGTAGTTTGTTCCATGCCCTGTACTTCTAGGTCAACGTTTCACCTGTGTATATTCAGAAACACAGACTGCAGTGTAAAGACGGTGACCTGGGTTCAGGTCCCCGGATACCCGACCCTCCCTCACCCCCTTAGTTATATTTTTCATCATTCACGTCAAATACATTTTGATTGTATGGAGAGAAAAGCTCACAGTCAGAAGAAGGGGACTGTGAATGAGATCTGGATGAAGGAAGAGGGAGAGAAGATCATCAGTAAGGTGGAAAACGTGGAAAAACTAGGAGAAAATATAATCTTTACAATCATTGTATCTGCAAAATATACAGCAATGGAAATGGTTTGTAAATAAAAAATAGGCCTGGGGAGAACAGGGTTGTAGTTAACTAATGTGAATGTTACTGCTTCGTTTTAGAAAATTTCTGGTTACACTTTGAAACGATAAAATGTCTAAGCTGCAAATATCACACATGCATCTTTTGTGGAGGAAAAAATGTGTGTTTAGAAAAAAGATGACTCAGATTTAAGTTATTTATACTCACAAAGGTGTAAGTAGCCCTCTGGGTTGTAAAAGACATGGTCATTCCCTTTTTCTTTAAATAAAAGCTGATTTGGAGACAGTTCTTTGGATGTTAAGGAAGTTGAAGATCCACAATATGTCAGACACTGGACACTGAGAATACATCAGCCAAGAGACACAAATATGTTGCCCTCATACTGCTTACATGGTAATTCTGGTTGCTAAATAAAAGAAATTGTGACAATTAGTTGTAAATAGAGCATGTTTAGAAATTAAGAACAGAATCAAATTACTGACAGGAAGCACAAACAGTAATCAGGCTCTCTGTCTTTGTAGATGTGAGTGTTAAGAAATGTACCTTGGGACACTAAACGTATTCCACTCTGGGTGCATTTGGCCGACTCAGGTCTTAACTCAACACTAATATTTTTGTTTTATTTTCTTTCATGAAGTACAACAAAAGAGATTAATACTGTTTCAGGAGCAAAGGTCGCATTTTACCTTTAGTTTTCATTGCTTCACGAGGTTGCCTTTCTATCATGGCTTTAATACAGTTTGATCAGACAAAATCCCAGATCTTCATATATAATCAGAGTTTGACCACCATAGGAGCAATTTATAAATCATGTACATAAACATATCTCTTTCCACTTATTATCTCTAAAAATACTGATGACATTTAAGAAACAAATGTTGGCATATTTAGGGGACTTATTACTGGATTAGTCAAATTAAACCTATGAATGAAAATCTTATAAGAGGCTTTCTGTAATAGTACAATGCTCAGAATCAAGTTTTTAAGGTTGTGGGTCTGACTCTGGCATTTTTGAACTATACCACAAACTCTCTAAATTCCAGATGCTTTATGTTCAAAGTAGAAGAGATTTTTTTGTCTCAACCAGATGTACAAGGTGCAAAGTGATTGTTTTAAGCGATTGTTTTTCTGCAAAAAATTTAAAAATTCAAGATATGATCTAGTCAAAATGCACTTTATAAATGAGAAAATAGAGTCCAGAAAACTTAGGAGACTCACTCAAGGTCCATCCACTTAATAGTAGAACCACAATTAGGTCATTGTTCTCAACTGCTTGTCCAGTGATCTTTCTTCTCTATGAGATAATGTAATAAAAATGCTGTGAAACTATGGTATGCATAAATGACATGGTATTATAATGATAGAGCAAAATGCTGTGATCTCTCCACTTGTGAGGTTTTTAATTTCTCAAAAAAAAGCTTTCTGGAATATCTCAGAATGAATTTCTGCCAACAATTAAAAGGAAATTTATGGAAGAAATGTTAAATTTCTAATAACAATGATTTCACCCTCTCTATTGAATTTTATATGTATGTAAGACTAATTAAAGTCCATTAATGATCATCATGTTAATAGATCATGACAAGTTTAAAACCTTAGCTCTCAATTTTATACTTTACTCATCTCTCAGTATCAATGCAATATTGGAAGAGCCTTAAAAATAATAAATTATGGCTACATATTATTTTAGTCCAGAAACAAAGTTAAACCTGACTGTAAATATCTCTTTCATGATCAAGTACTCATTGTAGTTAGTTAGATAGCCGACGTCAGTAAACAAATATTCTCATATTTAAGAAAGACTTCTTGTTCAATGATAGTTTAGCTAAAATGTATACTGAGAAGTTATTAGTCATTTTTAACAAGTTAAGCATTTGAGTTACACTCACACATAGTTTCAAAAGTAAATAACCATGATATCACCCACGCTAAAAATCAAAAGTCTCCTGAATTAGTCTAAATGATTTTGTCTTAAGTATTAATAAATTTATTTTTCAGTTCCAGCAATTGAATCCAGGACCTTTGCATTGAGTTAAGTACACATGTACTTAGTACACCATGTGGTGTGTATGCGTGTGTGTGTGTGTGTGTGTGTGCTTGTGCTTTGTTTGGTTCTTTATTTTGAGACAAAGTCTCTCTACATCACTAAATTGATCAGACTAGACTCAAATTTTCAATCCTCCACCTCAGTTTCCTAGAATCCTGGGATTACAGGCACGCTCCCTCCGCGAGCCCTCATTCAGCACTTCCCATATCTTCAGTGTCTTAAATGAACCACACAGATTTGCCTGATCAGAAATCACTATGCTGCCAATTGCTGTTTAAATTATATTTTTACTATGTAATTGTATATTCACATGTAAAACAAATAGAATCTATATAGTAAAACAGAGGCTGCAGTGTTCTATTTCAGTTCACAATCTAAAGGTTAACTGCATCCACCATGGACTTGGTCAACTGACAAAGGAACTTAAATTTATAACTGAAATGATGTAAGAAGTCATCCTGATGTATAGAGTAGATGTAAAATGTTTTCTAATCACTTTATCACTTCAGATAAACCACTAAAAACAGGAGAAGATGATTCAAATGGAAATAAAAAGAACGGTGATTTGAATAATTATTCTTACTTCTCTTTTGCAGAGGAATGCTACTCTAAAATAGTTTAAATTTTTAACACACAAGTCAGCAAAAACTTGAAGATTGAAGCTTTAATATGATCTTGAAAATCAGGGATAATTATAACACTAGTTATTTTCTCAAGAGGTTTTTCATTGTGTGAAAATTTAAGCTGCGGCTTTTTAGAATGCTCTGTACTTTGATTTCCTTTTCATTTCTGGATCCTTCTATGTCTTTTCTGCTGGCCTTCTTTCCCATTCCTCTTCTACTTAAATATAGCATTTCTTTCAAGTCCTACCTTAAATCTCTTTTGGACTACTAATCTTTCCCTCAATGCTTTTGGTTTATTTATCTGGTATATTTTTTTTCTCAGCTGCAAAGGCAATTACAGCCTGCACCACATCATCTGTAAACATTCATTTATTCATGAATCATGTGTTTCATGCCTAGATTGTACCAGGGAGTATATAGGAACCAAGACTGCTAAGAGGAAAACACCTGAGAATGGCATTCCACCACTTGGAGTGAAAGAGGGGAATGTTTTGCATCTCCCTGATCCAGAAATTCATTTACATATTGTCTCATTCAATTTAGCTGGCATCTCAGCGAGATAGAATTACTATCCCCTTCTTGTAGGTAAGAAAACTGAGGCACTCAGCAACTGGGTTACTTACCCAAAGATTTTAAAAATAGTTCTTCCTAATCATTTCAAGTTTACGCGCTGCATTGCCACAACCAAAATAATGCCCTAGCTCTCCAGGAATTAGGGCACTGCGTTTTAAGCATATTCTTTGTTTGACTTACTGGAATAAAAATTTATATTCACTAAAATATTTATTAACTTTACAGAGTGAGTTCGATTCAAAGCATAATAGAAAGATTTTTTTCCAAATATTAGGTGATACAGTTGCAGTGATTTTCTGTGCTATAAATAATAATAGTAACATAAACTTAATAGTTTAATTAAGACTTGATGCTGAAGAAAAAATGCTACAGACAAGAGAACTAACAAAATCAAAACATAAAACTAACAAAAACAAACTTACTCTGTAGTAGAACTATAAAAACAAGAAACTATCAGGGAGATTTGAAAATTGCAGAGCTAAGAAGTGAAAAATCATTGACCCCCCCATGTTATTTGTATGCTAAAAACCAGAATAGTAATACATATTGTATTATCTAGAAAATAATATTTAGGAAATAATATTTAGGAAATATATTTGTACTACGGTCATGATGAATGAAGTTTTTCCTTACAATTTCTATAAACAACTCAACCTCCAATTTTGTGCATTTTAACTATTTATTTAAGACCTTCAAGAGCAGAGAAAATATAAAATTTAGCTCACTACTCTGTAATGATATATTATATATATGTAGCTATATATACGTACATATATATGTACATTCAATGCATATTATTGTTAAGCAAACATATCAGATGTATTGTCAATGTTACAATATCAATATACAAATGCAAAGATGGGCCGGGGAGTTAGCTCAGTGGTTCCGGCGTCTGTCTTGCAAGCGCAAGGACCGGGGTTCGATTCCCCGGTAACCACATAACAATACTGGGTGTGGAGACCCACACCCAGCAGCAACCAGTACCACATACCACAGTGCCGGGCGTGGTGGCTCACGCCTGTAATCCCAGCACTC
>PVIR01039299.1:0-14004 GCA_004026965.1 Petromus typicus
TAGACAACCCGGAATTTGAAACTCTGGGCATCTGGCACTTTAGAATGCTATAGTTCCAGATGGTGAAGACCTGAGGTGTCCAGAATTATATGTTTTGGTCTAATCAGATGATCTTGACATTTCCTATTTCCCTCCTTATAGATCCTGGCTGCACACTTGACTATGGGGATTTATCATCAAATCCACACATCTCTGAGCCTCAGTCTCCATATCTGAAAAATGGGCATGATAGAAGTGTCTTTCTGAAGCCACTGTCAATGAGAAATGTATGAATATGGACCAGAGATTTAGCTCAGTGGTTCTGGTGTCTTCCTGACAAATGCAAGATCCCAAATTTGATCCCTGGTAACCACAATGCTGGGCGTGGTGACTCACACCTGTAATCCTAGCACTCAGGAAGCAGAGGCAAGAGGATTACTTCGAGTTCAAGGCCAGCCTGAACTACAAAGTGAGACCCTGTATGAAAAAAAAAAAAAAAAAAAAAAATGGAAAGGAGGGCCAGGGATTTAGCTCAGTGGTTCCAGCACCTGCCTTGCAAGTGCAAACTCTCTAGTTTGATCCCTGGTAACCACATACAACAGTGCCAGGCGTGGTGACTCACACCCACTAGCAATCAGTACCACATACCACAATGCCGGGCGTGGTGCCTCACACCTGTAATCCCAGCACTCAGGAGGCAGAGGCAGGAGGATTGCTGTGATGTGAGTTTGAGGCTGAGCTCAGGGCCAGCCTGAACTACAAAGCGAGACCCTGTTTAAAAAAAAAAAAAAAGTTTTGAGACAGGATCTCACTGTGCAGTCCAAGCTGCCTTGAACTCCAGATGTTTCACAGATTGACCTGGAACTCATAGCAATCCTCCTGCCTCAGTCTCCCAGGAGCTGGGACTACAGGTATGTGCCACCAGGTTGGCTCAAAGTTTAAATTTTTTTAAATGGGTTGAGGGTGTGGTTCAGAGGCAGAGTAGTTTCTTAGCATGCATGAGGCCTTAGGCTCCATCAGCAGCAAAAGGAAACAAATATTTACAGAGCACTAGTTAGGCGCCTGGGTAGAGATAAGGGCAAACTGGACTTGGTCAACAGACGGTAGACTCTTAGGAATTTTGATCTGAGAGGTAGGAACCTGGCTGGTCCCAAGGACTTCTGCGCTTTCTTTGGGAAGAGAGGGCTGCACCTTTGGGCCACCTGGGCCCCTCACCGTAGGTGTCACAGGTGCCTCCAGGTTTCACCATGAAGGGTTCTGGGCCCTAGAAGAACACAGGCCAGGAGAAGCGTTTTTGGAGAGCCTGAAAAGTCTCAGCCTTGTTCTGGGTGAATCCTGGAGCCAGCTGAGGACCGATCACTACAGCTACAGACTGTTGATTGATAGACAGCAAATAACAGTAAACATTTAGGCAGTCTCAGCAGGGAGAGGTGGGCTCCCTGGTAATCCCAGCACTCTGAGAGGCTGAGGCAGGAAGATCACTAGAGGTTTGAGGCTAGCATGGGTTATATGACTAGACTTTGTCTCCAAAAACAAACAAAAAAATTAATGAGTGAGCTGGGGATTTAGCTCAGTGGTTCAGGCGCCTGTCTTGCAAGTGCAAGGGCCAGGGTTTGATCCCTGATAACCACATACCACAGTGCCAGCCATGGTGGCAGTTGGCCTGTAATCCCCCACTTATGAGGCAGAGGCAGGAGGATTGCTGTGAGTTCAAGGCTGAGCTCAGGGCCAGCCTGAACTACAAAAGTGAGACCCTGTCTCAAAAAAAAAAAAAATTAATGAGTGATGGCAGAGGGTCCCTAACAATATCAAGATTGTGCATCTATTGAGCATCTACTGTATGTAGGACATTCTATTCAACAGGAAGAGGACACTGGCAATATGAAACAGGAGGAAAGTCTGGGAGGTTTGTCTCAGCCTCAAAGCTGGTCATCAGTTGGGCTGTCCAGGTTTCACCTGTGGGGCCCAAGCGCTCACTGTGAGTCCCCAACTGGCAGGACACAAATCTCTGCATACAACTGGCACTCAGTGAGTGTTGGTTGCATTGCATTTCAAGGAAGTGTAAGGGAGGAAAGTCTGGTGTCTAGCAGTGTCACCCAGTGGAGACACTGGAGTGTGCCAGGGTTCTTGAGGAGTCCGGTGGTGTCTTTTTTCCAGGATTTATGGCTAGTGATCAGCTGGAGTCCCTTCCACCCGGTTGTTCCCAGTGAGATGTCAGGCAGGTGGCTGAGGCAGATGCATGCCCAGTCCCCAATGGCCAGAGCCAAGAGTCCCAGGAGAGAAGGTCCACGTCAGCGGTCCAATTCACAGAAAAACGAAGAACGCAGAGAGGGCACAATCCGCACGTGGAGCAGCGAATATCATACATAGCTGGGCTGGTGAAATCAGGCTTTCCTTGCGTTCATATATCAGGCGCTCAATAAAGACCTCTGTCAGACATGGTTGCACCCAGGGCTTTTAGCAGCCAGCAAGGGCGGGGCGGCTGAAGGCTCAACCAATCGTAGACTTCGCTGATAAAGATGTGTGGCAGAGCGAGGCTTTATTAAATCCCAGACAGGTGACTTTAAGAAATAGGTACCAGTTACTGTATGTTTGGGGCCAGAAAAATATGGAACGCTTCACGAATTTGCGTGTCATCCTTGCGCAGGGGCCATGCTAATCTTCTCTGTATCGTTCCAATTTTAGTATATGTGCTGCCGAAGCGAGCACAAACCCTGCCTTGCTGCCTGATGTATTTAAGGACTCATATTTGTAGCATTTTACGATTAGGCCGATTTACCCCCTGCGTCGTACTTAGTGTATTTTCACAGCGTCCCATTATAAGACGTCTCCTTTTATCAAGTTTACTTTAATATCTTAAAGTCACTGAAAATCTTAAGATGTTGTCTAATCTAACTAACAAGTGGCCTTGTAGCCGCCTAGGCTTATGGGATGCTGTATGCAAAAACCTAGCAGCCCCGCCCTAGTCCTTGTGCCAAGGAAACAGGCGAGGGTGGGTCCTCCGCGGGCGGCCGCGGGCATCCCAGGGTGCTTCGCGGAACAGAGGCACTCTGGCCAGTCGCTCTCGCTGGGGTTGTAGGGCCCGGTGGAAACCCAAGCGACGGCGAAGGCGGTAGCGGCGGCGGTAGCCGCAGCCGTGGGCGGGGGCGGCCGGGACTCGTCTTGAGCACCCGCTGGCCGGCAGGGGGGCACGGGGAGGCATGTCGGAGCACGCGGCGCCCGCAGCCCCGGGGCCCGGGCCCAACGGCGGCGGCGGCGGCCCGGCCCCCGCGCGCGGCCCGCGCACCCCCAACCTGAACCCCAACCCCCTCATCAACGTGCGCGACCGGCTCTTCCACGCGCTCTTCTTCAAGATGGCTGTCACTTATTCACGGCTTTTTCCTCCTGCCTTCCGCCGCCTCTTCGAGTTTTTCGTGCTGCTCAAGGTGACCGACCCCCGACCTCTGACCCCCGACCCCGGCAGCCTGCCAGCTCCTGACCTGTCACCCGAGGCCTACATCGGGCCGACCCTTTGGGATCTTGATGCCTGAGACCTCTGACATGGGATGTTTTGGACACGGTGCTGGCCGGGGGTCTCTATCTCGGAAGCCCGAGGGTAACTTGTTACTAGTCGCTGGTCCAGTCTTCTGACCTGGATCCTCACTTTCTGCGATCTCGAAGCCCTACCTTGATCTGCCAGCGGCAGGACCTTCCTTTCTTGCCCTTTGACCCTAACTCTGCTGCCCGCAATCCCAGCTCCAGGATCCCCTCCGCTGGTCTCTTCCACCTGGTGGAGGTGTCCCCCCGCTGGCACCTTCCACTGCCTGCACTGCCCTTCTCCATGCTCTGAGCCTTGAAGCCCTGCTTGTGACTTACCTGAGGTCACCTAGCTAGGGTTGGCAGCAAAGTCACAGCCAGCACCAACTCCTTGGGCCTCATCTGATTGAGCCTGTGGTGATTACTGTTTGCTCTGGCTCTGTCACTAGCTGTGGTTCTTAAGTGGTGCTCAGGGCCCTAGGAAGGAGTCTTGCTGGGATGAGGGCACTTCACAAGACTTGGAGCTGGCCTGCTGCCTGCATTCTGGATTTCCCACCCATCAGGGAATGGAGAAATGGCTGGGAATGTGGATCTTGGATGTTGCTGGGCAAGCTTTTGCTTCCTTGTCTGAGAGGGATGTGGCCAGTGGGGCTGTGGATAGGTCCGTGGCCTGGTGCAGCTGGGCAGGAGCGATGCTATGTGGGGTTCAGTGGGAGGAGCTGGAACCTGACCATTGGGTAGATCTGGGTGTGGGTCCTGGAGCTTACCGAGGCCTTGGGGATCCTCCCTAATCCTTCTGTCCCTGGCTGTTGGAGGCTGATGCATCACTTGGCCTGTCTTTCTTCCCTTTTCTTCCTCCTCCCTGTGGGCCCCAAAAGGGTTTGGTCACTTGAGCACAGTTGGGACATAACACAGAGTCAGGGTCCTTCATCTGGGTCCCTGAGGTCTTAGGATGGCCTGACATTGGGGACAGAAGCCCATTGGTGGGTGTGTGTTTTCCTTGGGACGCTGCACCTGTTCCGAAAGAAACCACTGTGCATCTTGGCAGAGTCTTCTGCATTTGCTGTGCCCAGTGATTGCTTCTCCTAAAGCTGCTTCCTGGTGGCCTCTGCCCTGGTCCCATGCTTTCTGGCATGGAAGTGATGAGTGTTGGGTCGTCCCGTCAAGCTACATCCAGCTCCCAGCAGGGCCGAAGACACCTCCACACATACACTAAGCGAGTCCCTCCTCTACTGTGGGTTCCAGTTTGCTTGTCCCCTGTGATGGAGCCAGAGTCCCAAGCTCTGGGGTGCAGAATCAGCCCTGTGTCTGTTACTTTCTCTGGCTTTGAGGTGGGCCTTGGCCCAGTTGATCACCAAGTTCGAGGAAGCTGTGTTCTCTGCTTGCTGCGCACCTGCTGGGCTGGGCTTCCATAGGCTCTGGAGGTGTGGCCCACTGCTTCCTGTGGGGCATGTGCAGTGGAGTCCCCTGTCCCCCATGCTGGGGTGTTGCCAGATTCTGGGAAGAAGTGCCAGCCAGGCCAGTTTTGGAGGGACCCTCGGAAAACCAGCCTGGTGCCCTTGGTGTCCTCCATTGGTTTCATGGCACTGAGGCCAGAGGGGAGAGGCGGATTGGACCTGGGACATCAGGCCCAGTGTCCTCAGGGCAGAGAGACCGTGGCATGTGCCTCCCCTGGATGTGGGAAGGTGCCCATTCCTCGGGTGAGTGTGATGGACAGGATGCCCCAGGGGAAGAGGTGACCTGCTCCCCTGGGATGGAAGCTCGGACATCCTGAAGGTTTCCCTGGCTGGGGCTCAGGCTTCGGCCATCTCTGAGCAGGAAGGTGTGCCTTAGCCTGGGGAGTCTCCTGGAGGAGGGGTGGGGTGCAGCCTGGAGTCTGGCACCTGGCCTGGGCTCCTCCTGTGGGGCTGGAGGATGCAGCTGATTGTGAGTTCTGGAGACATGGGCAAAGCGGGGCTGGGCAGAGTTGCCAGTGAGGGGCAGAGTGTCCAGGCAGCAGGGGCCAGGAATGGGTGCCAGTGTAGGGTTTGGGTGTGGACCACCCCAACTGAGTGGATTGGCTAGGAAAGACTGTGAGGCAGAGGGTGACAGGCAGGGTGGCACAGGCCCAAGGGGAGGGGCTGCTTCCTGTGGCTGCACGAGGTCTTGGGAAGGGAAGACCCAGCGGTGAACATAGTGGGTGCTGTGGCTTGCCACTCTGAGCTACCAAAGCCAGCATCAAGGTGATAACTAAGTCACAGTTGAGTCCCTGAGCTCTCGGGTCACGTCCCTTGTCCTTGAGGAGTGGTCACCAGGACCTGTGTGGATGTGGTGGGCGATCCTCCAGCCAAGGTCTGCAGTCTCCTTGGGGGAGTTGCCGGGGGCCTAAGAGATGGCCCAGGACTGCTTCCCCAGCTTTGTGAGGGCCTGTGCCCTCCTTGCCAGCCGACTGCAGGCAGGGGCATGTGTCCATGAGAAACTCTGGGGAGCCCCGGGCTTGGCAGCACTCAGCACCCTCAGGCATTGGCACGGCACCAGTGTTGTCCTTTGCTCGGGTAGGTGTCCCAGTCTGGAGGACAGAGTGTGCCCAAGGAAGGCCAGAAGACCCCGTGGTCCCCCTCCTGTCAGCCCCTCCTACCCAGAAGACTAAGCAAAGGGACCGAGGTCAGCTCCCACTGCCACTCCTTGGGACAGGCTCCTGCCCTAGTCTCAGTTCTGGGCACCTGACTGCCCGCGGCTGGGCGGCTCCTGTGTGTTGTCCAGTCTCAGTCATGTGCTAACCTCTGTCTGTGTGGCGTGTCAGGCTGTGTGAGATGGAAGCAGAGTTCCTGTTGGGCCAGGAGCAGTTTTGCAGCTCCCTGCCGAGGAGCGTGTCCAGGCTCAGCCCGTGTCAGGTCTGACTGGGTTCAGGCTTCAGGGCGAGCCCGGCCCCAGGCCACTCAGCTCATAGCCACTGCGGAGGGTGGGGTGCTGTGCTGACCAGCCCTGTGCCCAGCTGCGGAGTGGAGGCCAGCCGGTGGTGAGCATCAGAGGGAGGGATGGGCTTCCAGGGTCGTCTCTACTGCATGCTCACTGCCCGTGTGCCTCAGGGTCACTGTCAACACGCCAGGCAGGCCTAGTGCTCTGGGGCTGCTCCTTGCAGAGCTTGAGAGCTTCATATATGGGGGTGTGGAGTGTATCAGAGGCTGTGCTGCAACCTGGCTAAGCGCTGAAGGGCTCCCCAGCACCCATCTTTTCCCCAAGGGGACCCCACTGCACCAGTGGACCCTGTGTACCCTGGTGTGGGGTGGCAGGTGAGCATGCTTCCTGGCAGATGGCCTGGGGTAGTGCCACCTGTGGACACACATCCTACCTGCCAGGACAGCCTCTCTACAGCACTGCGCACTCTTGGGGCAGGAGAGATGGACAGATGTGTGTCCCGGACATTCGGGTGCTGAGCAGCATCCCTGAGTTCCACCTCATCCTTGCAGGTGTTATGACAGCCACAGATGTCCCTCGGCATTGCCCATTGTGCCCCTGGGACAGCACTGCCCCAGTCGAGAGCCTTTGGGCTAGGGATCCCAAGGGCCCCATATCCCTGCCCTGCCGTCTTTGGATGTCACCCAGTGACATCCACACGCTGAGTGGGGAGGCAGGAAGGGCCTTTCCCAGTACCTAAAACAAACCCCTGTTCTCACTGTGCCCCAGCAAGATGTGATCTGCTGTCTAATGGATTTTCCCCAGTAATCCATAGTGTGTCTATTCTTCAAGCAGTGCTGCCCGGCTCAGTCCTCGGGGTGGGCATCCTGGACCCTGCAGGATGCTGAGCAGTGTCCCTGCCTCCACCTGCTCAGTCCTAGGAGTAGCCTCAGTTGTGAGGCTCACCAGTGTCCCTCAAGGGCACAGTCATCCCATGAGGGTGGCTACTGCCCCATTTTACAGATGAGGAAACTATGCACACCAGGCAGAGCAACCTGGCCCTGCCACGAGCGCTTGGCCTACGCCTGGGGCACGGCTGTGTCCTGGGCAGCTCTTCCGGCCCTGCAGAGGGGGTGCTATTTTTAGCTGATGAGATCAGGGACTGAGGACACCTCAGGGCAGTGTATGAGACAGGAAACACCCGTGAGGCCATTGTGGGGACGTGGGCTCAGCCCGGGGGACGGAGGCCTGGTCCATGGCACCAGTGCTCTTTCCCAGCAGGGGCCACACGTGAGAGGAAGGGCCTTTCCCGACTGGGCAGCCTGACGGGACATGGAACAGGGCTCCCTCAGAGTCCTCAGTCCCGCTCCCTGCCTGGGTCCAGCCCCGGCTGACCCCCGTGTCCTCCCCAGGCACTGTTTGTGCTCTTCGTGCTGGCCTACATCCACATCGTCTTCTCACGCTCGCCGGTCAACTGCCTGGAGCACGTGCGGGACAAGTGGCCGCGTGAGGGCGTGCTGCGTGTGGAAGTGCGGCACAACTCCAGCCGCGCGCCCGTCTTCCTGCAGTTCTGCGACGGAGGTGCACACAGCAGCTTCCCAGGCCTGGCCATGGAGCCGGGCGGCTTGCAGCTGGAGGAGGAGGAAGAGCTGAGCATGGAGATGTTTGGGAACAGCTCAGTCAAGGTGAGGCAGCCCCGCAGGGCCTCACCCGGTGGAGGCTGGGCCCTGGAGGGGAGAGATGGGCTGGGATGTGGCTGCAGGGGCGTGTGCATGTACGTGCGGCCTCAACCACAAGTGGGACCCTCTGCGCTAGAGTCCTGGCCCCATCCCCAGCTGATGGCTACCTGTGGTGACAGGCTTGGTGCTGCGTGGGGCCCTGGAGCTGCTCTGGAGGTGGCACATCCCAGCTGAGTCCCGAAGGGTGCTGACACCTTGTCTCTGACTGTTCGCAGTTCGAGTTGGACATAGAGCCCAAGGTGTTCAAGCCACCCGCCGTCACCGAGGTCCTGAACGACAGCCAGGAGTTCCCCTTCCCTGAGACGCCCAGCAAAGGTACAGGGGTGACCAGCTGGGGGGTGGGGTGCTGAGCAACTCGCAGTCCCTCTGACTAGCCTGTTCCCACAGTGTGGCCGCAGGATGAGTACATTGTTGAGTACTCACTGGAATATGGCTTCCTACGGCTGTCCCAGGCCACACGGCAGCGCCTCAGTGTCCCTGTCATGGTGGTCACCCTGGGTGAGCCTGGCGTCCTCTGAGGGGCTCCTGTGACTGTTGTGGGCTGAGGCTGGGGCTAAGGCCCCTGGTGCCCTCTCTAACCCCACTCCTGCCCTATAGACCCCACACGGGACCAGTGCTTTGGAGACCGCTTCAGCCGCCTGCTGCTGGACGAGTTCCTGGGCTATGATGACATCCTCATGTCCAGCGTGAAGGGCCTGGCGGAGAATGAGGAGAACAAGGGTGGGGCCTGGCCTGGCCTGGAGTGGTGGGGTACCGGGCTCTGGGAATCTATGGGCAGGGCGCAGCTCACCACTTCCCCCACAGGCTTCCTGCGAAATGTGGTGTCGGGGGAGCACTACCGCTTTGTTAGCATGTGGATGGCGCGCACATCCTACCTGGCTGCCTTCGTCATCATGGTCATCTTTGTGAGTGCCTTGGTGGGGGCAGGGTGGCGGGGTGGGGCTTCCTGTGGGTACCCCTGACCACCTCCGGCCACCCGCCCCCTGCAGACCCTCAGCGTGTCCATGCTGCTGCGCTACTCGCACCATCAGATCTTTGTCTTCATTGGTGAGTCCCGGCTGGCTGCGGGGGGTGGGGTGAGCTGGCCCCCAGGGCCTCACCAGAAGCCCCACGTCCTGTCCCCACAGTGGACCTGCTGCAGATGCTTGAGATGAACATGGCCATCGCCTTCCCGGCGGCGCCACTGCTGACTGTCATCCTGGCCCTCGTGGGTAAGGATCCCACCTGGCCTCCTCCACCCGGTGCCCCGCCCTGCCTGCTCCAACCCAGTGCTGTGTCCCCGTAGGGATGGAGGCCATCATGTCTGAGTTTTTCAATGACACCACCACGGCCTTCTACATCATCCTGATCGTGTGGCTGGCCGACCAGTACGATGCCATCTGCTGCCACACGAACACCAGCAAGCGGCACTGGCTGAGGTGAGCTGGCAGGACAAGTGGCATCGGGGTCAATGCGCAGGCCCAGGTCGGGTACGGCTGGGTCTCACATTCATGCCTGGCCTTCAGGTTTTTCTACCTGTACCACTTCGCCTTCTACGCCTACCACTATCGCTTCAATGGGCAGTACAGCAGCCTGGCCCTGGTCACCTCCTGGCTCTTCATCCAGGTGAGTCCCGGGAGACAGAGGGGACCCTGCCCTGCCCAGTTGTTGGCTGGTGGCAGACGGAAGATAGAGGTCCTGAGGGAGGCCAGGGTCCTAAGTAGGCAGGGCCGCCTCTCGGGCCAGGTTGTGGGCGGGGCTTTAGGCAGTCAGTTCTGTGCCGGTGCTCCTGTGGCTGAGCAGTGGGCGGGGCCCTCCTGCCCTCTGCTGCCCCCTGACTCCTCCTTTCTCCCCGCCCCCAGCATTCCATGATCTACTTCTTCCATCACTATGAGCTGCCCGCCATCCTGCAGCAGATCCGCATCCAGGAGATGCTGCTGCAGACCCCTCCGCTGGGCCCCGGGACCCCCACGGTGCTACCTGACGACCTGAACAACAACTCCGGCACCCCGGCCACTGTCCCCGACACTGCTGCCCAGCCCCTTGCCCTCAGTCCTGGCTCGACTGGAGCTGGCGGGGTGCCAGGGCCCGGGGCCACAGCGCCCCGCACTCTTGGGGCTATGGCCGCCTCAGTGGCTGCAGCGGCCGGGGGCGACCTGGGCTGGATGGCCGAAACAGCTGCCATTATCACTGATGCCTCCTTCCTGTCTAGCCTGGGCGCCTCGCTCTTGGAGCGGCGGTCCACTGGACCCCTGAGCCCCAGTGGGGGCCTTCCCCACCCCCTGCAGGACAGTGCCCCCCAGAGTGACTCCTCAGCACCTGACACAGCCTCCACAGTAGTCACTGGGGATGGGCCTGGCCCCGTGCCTGCAACCCCAGCTGACTCGCCTTCGGAGGTCGGCTCCTGAGTGTCCTAGCTGGCGGGCGTGACCTCCGAGCCGTGGTGGGGAGGCTGTCCCTGATGGGGCCGGGGCCCTCCCTCTCCCCAACTGCCCGCCTGTGCTTTGTGGCTGGTGGCCCTGGCATCAGTCGGGTTTGGGAGGGCCGGCCTCCCCTGGTGTGCCGGCCAGGGCTGTCCTGCTGGGAAGTGTGTGTGTGGTGGTCTCCGAGGAGAGGGAGCCGGCCACTGGAGGCTCTGGAGAGGCCCCGTGGGAAGCGTGGGTACTGACCCAGGACGGGGCTCAGCAGCAGGTGACAGGTGGGGAGCAGCTGTGTCGGGTCATGGGGCTCGGCCAGCCTGGCCACCAGGTGCTCCCCGCGCAGTGCCTTCTCCTCGGCCGCCCATCCCCGCACGCTGCAGCCTGGGGTCCCCAGGTGCAGCACAGCTGGGGCCCAGGTGCCAATGTCAGCGGCCAGGCGCTTGTGAGGATGGGAGCAGCGTTCATTCCATTCTATTTAATTGCAGTGTACAAATTGTGTTTGTATATAGAATAAACTGTCCGTGGACAGCGTCTGGTCTGCACCTGCGAGTGGGCAGGGCCGGTATTACTGTGCTTCCTCCGGGACTGTCGCGGCTTGGAGCAGCCGCAGTGGTCTGTGGCGGATTCCGTCCCCAAGCCGGGCCCGGAGCTCGCCACGCCGCAGGAGGGCCTGGCGCAGCCGCTCGCGCACGGCTTCGATGTGCCGCTCCAGCTCCTCCAGCTCCCCTGGCCGCGGTGCGGGTGACTGCCCATTGGAGCACAGCGAGACGGAGCCCCCGGGTGGCCCGGCCTCCATGGCCTCCATGTCCTGGGCCGCAGTCGCTGTTGGCTCCAGCAGGAAGCGCACGCGGCGGTGCTCGCTGCCTACGGCCCTGCGTACCCGTTTCCAGCGCCCGGGACTCTGGGGAGCCACCTGAGTGGCCTGCTGCCGGTCCTCAGGGTTACTGGGGACAGGGGAACGGGCTCGGCAAGGTCCCAAGGCACCCGACTCTCCACCGGTTCTGCCTGGCCCAGGGTCGTTTCTTTGGCAGGGGCTAGAGTGAACAAGGACGCGGCACTCACCTGCACTCCGCCTCCAGCTTCTGTGCCTGGGGTCGCTCTGTGTTGAGTGCGCGGTGGATTTTCTAGATCCCAGACAGAGCCCTGTGGGTTGGCGGCCAGCCAGTGATGGCCACATCACCCACCCCGTCCCCAGCGCCCCTCCAGCTGCCCACCTGGCTGGTGTGCAGCCAGTACTGCAGCCGGTTCCCCTTGCGGATACGCGGCAGCACCAACCGGTAGAAGATGTGCTCGCCCAGCGAGCTGAGCAGAGCGCTGCCGAGGCCGAGGCAGAGCAGCAGAAAGAGGCCGGAGAAGTGGTAGATGCCCATCTGGAGAGTCTGGGGTGGGACACAGGGGGCCTAGGAACTGCGCAACAGGTGTTGCTGCAAAGGCAGCAGGCTGGATGTGGGGTATGGTGGAGGGGCATTAGAGCTGGGGTTTTGTAGAACGAGCAGGAATGTGTAACAGCAGATCACTGTCCACCTTGGGCACCTCAGACAAGGCTCAAGGGCCCCCATGACCACCACAGCCCCGAGCCGGGGGCCCTGGCCTACCTCCGTAACTGCGAAGACCCGCTTCCCACAGGGCACCATCTTGTACCACTTGTCATGCAGCAGGTCAATGAAGCCTGAGGACTTGTAGCGGCTGATGAACTCGGACAGGTTGGAGGTGAGGGGCGAGTTCTGAGGCAGTCCAATGCCGTAGCCTGGGGGAGGCCAGGGGATGGGGTCCTGGGGCCAGTAGGTTGGAGTCCTGGGGCTGGGGAGCCTCGTACTCACCCCCTGGCGTCCCCTTGCTCTTCCTCACCCTCGATGGCGAAGGGCTTGCCCACGGTCAGCAGCTTGCAGTCAGGGTCGATGGACACCTCGTAGTCCAGGAGTGACTTGTCCATGATGAAGGCGTTGAGCTTGGGAGGGTCGCTCCTGGGGTTTGGGGGAGGGGTGAGCAGTGACAGAGGCCCCGCCCATTTCCCCCGCCTCCATCCCCGCCCCGCTCACGTAAGCATGGCGACGCCACCTGGCGTGGTGGGGGCGCTGTGGCGCCGCATGTGTGCGTGCATCTCGGGGAAGCTGGCTTTGATGTAGGCCTCAGCGCTGCTCTCCCACACTGTGCCGAAGCGGAAGCCTTGCGGTGGGTGATGTAGCTGCGGGTCAGTGCAGACTCCTTTAGCTAGAGCCAGGACACCCACCCTGTTGGGGGTGAGGTCCCCCTGTCTTGAACCCTACATGTGCATCTCACCATCTCCCCTCTGTTCCCATGGGGACCCTTGAGGTCCCCCAGCAGGCACCACACAGACCTCCCAGGGAGCTCCAACCACCCAGCACCCAGAACTCTTGTCCATCCTTCTCGAGCATCTGCACCCATCCCACCTCGGGTTCACAAACCTGCATCCCTGGACCAGCTGAGTCGCCCGGCCCTGGTTTTCCTGTGCTAACTCTCAGCCTTTTGTCCTGGGAGCTACCAGATGAGACTTACACTAAAAGTCCCCCTCTAGCTGTGGTGTCCCAGGCCTGTTATTCCAGCACTGTGAGAGGCTGAGGCAGAAGGAATGTAATTTGAGGTCAGCCTGGACAGATTAACAATTTAGGGAGCTCTTGTCCTAAAACAGGAAAAGACCAGAGGTTCTATCCATGGTACTAACTGAGGTAAGCTGTATCAGGTCACGCCCAGCAGCGCCCTCTAGTGATAGCAGTGCTCTACTCTCCACCCCCGCCTGCCAAACACCTACTTCTGTCCAGCTTCAGGACACAACCCGCTGGATAGCGGGGGTGGGAGATACCCTGGGGTGGGGTATCTCATCTCCCCAACAAATGTTGCATGTAGGAAAAGTCATAGTCATAGTGGTATACACCTGTCATCCCAGCACTGGGGAGATTGAAGCAGGAGGATCACTGTGAGGTTGAGGTCAGTCTGACCTAAATAGTGAATTCAAGGCCAACCTGGAGTAGATAGTGAGATCCTGTCTCGAAAACAACCCCTTTCCTCCAACTAAAGGTCCTGCAGCAGTGCCTGGATGCCACAGAACTCAGATACGAAAAAATTGTCCTAGGGTGGGGGACAGTAGGAATCAGGGGTCTGACTGAAGGTCCTTGCGATATTAATGGGTGAAACCACACGGTCTGGGACTAGTGCTGTGGCGGGTGCTAGTGCCATGTGAAACTAGGGAAAGGTTGGCCCGGGAGCTGAGCAGAGTGTTGTGAGGTTCACTGCCCGGGCTCTAGAGTAGTTGAAACTCATTAAAAAGCAAATCTGCTGGGGGCCGGGGAGTTAGCTCAGTGGTTCCAGCGCCTGTCTTGCAAGCGCAAGGGCCCGGGTTCGATTCCCCGGTAACCACATAACAATACTGGGTGTGGAGACCCACACCCAGCAGCAACCAGTACCACATAGCACAGTGCCGGGCGTGGTGGCTCACGCCTGTCATCCCAGCACTCGGGAGGCAGAGGCAGGAGGAT
>PVIR01039300.1:0-14009 GCA_004026965.1 Petromus typicus
TGGGAGAAGGGGTTCCGACTGAGCTCATGACTGGTGAAAAGGGATGAGCCACACGGACCTAGCCTAGGAAAGCTGGGTCTCATGCACAAATCCTGGCAGGGCAGAGGGCACGCGCTCTAGTCCACCCCATCCAGGGCCGGCCCAGGCCTGTCCTGCGCAGGAGGAAGGACGCAGCAGTGGTTAACTGCAGCCTGGAGTCTGCATCCCAGCTCTGCAATTTCTTGCCTTTGTGCTTCGGAGGAGCTGCTGAAGCATCTGCTGCCACATTGGAAAAATGTAGCATCTCACAGGGTGGCCGTGCTGCCTCGGAGACTTTCCAGATGCTACAGCAGTCTGTGGTTGTACTCGTGACTCTGTCCACCAAGTGCACTCCTGGACACAGAGAGCAAGCCACACCTGCAGCGTGAAGGTGGTCTCCCAGCTGAGGACATCCAGGGTCCCACTGGACGGGCAGGGAGGTGCACATCCGTCCATCTTTCCTGCAGTCTAGAACCTAAGTTGGTTTTACATTTTGCCTAGGATTGGTGTAAGCCAGACATTCCAGAGGTGTGACTTTTGCACAAATCATGATGAGTTTGGTTTTTTGGAGCCTTTTAGAACACTATTTGCTATTTTATACAATTGCATTACTGACCACGTGGCCATCTGTGGACTCTTGAGTGGCTGGTACATCACGTCTCTGTTCGTCCGCCCTGAGAGCCTCCAAATGCACGGGATTTGTGAGCACAAATTGCCTCTCACTTTCTTTCCTCAAGGATGGCCAGGACCCGTGGTCACATACTGAACACACTAAATAAGAAACTCTACTCTTTTAATTTCTCCATTATATTATGGCTAGGGAATTCTGATGACTTTTAAACGTTACCTGACAGGTGATTTACACAATTTACGTCAGGACTGTATGTAGTAGCATGACCAGTGTGGTTGTAACCTCATGGATCAGAGGGTTTGAGAAACCGATCCTTCCCACTGCGCTACTTGGGAAGATGAGTTAGACGGAGTTCGAAGGCTGACCAGTGCTGTGACCTCTAATACAGCTGCCTTCATGGGAACCAGCCTTCCCCTCATCTCGCTTCATTAACAGCCGACAGAAAATAAGCTTTACTTTCTGCTTCTCTGGAAACTCCATCCAGAGGTGTGGGCAGAGGGAGAAGGGCACTGCGTCTGCATCCACGGGAGGGAGACAGAGTGCATCTGGCACACCGCCCTGGAGGGAGAGGGATGTTTCCAGCGGCTCTGAGGTTCACAGAGGTACTTCATTAGCTTGTCCATTACCAGCCACTTAAGGTACACAGTTATGGACAGCAATCTGCCACCTGATTAACTGTATCAATGTAGGAAGCTGACTTGACATTAATTAGCAGTTTGGAGAAAATGCTTCTAGAAGTTAGGGTGGAAAGGCTGGAAATTTTTGCAATGCTCTCACATTCTGTCAAGTGTCAGTGCGAGCAGGAAAGTCAGAGTGAACAGCTGTCACCCGTGTGTCAGACACTGTATGCACACGAGTGTGTTCACACCCTTCACATTGGTTTACCTTAGATTCATTCATGTTTCATAGATAATTCTTAATTTTTTTCAGTGATCATATAACTTCACCTCCTCTAAGGGAGCTAAGCTCCAATTTCATTTAAATAGAATAAGCTGCAAGAAATTATATATATATATATATTTTTTTTTTTACCATGCTCATATAAAATTTTGTGCATTTAATAAACAGCTACATAGGAGGGGTACTACTTGATGCATGTTGTGTAATTGTCCCATGATTTCTCATTGTGGAGCTGTTTCATGAGAAATGTGAGAATATAGTGAGGAAAGGAGTCAGATTTTCCTGGAGTCTGGCTCAAGATGGAGGCTTTGTCAAAGTCTGCTTTATAACTATGTTTCACCTTCTTCCTTTTTATTAGCTGAATTCTATTGCCTGACCTTTCGAACAATCTACAGCAAAGTTCTCCAAAGGGACAAACATCTGACAACTTCAGAAGACGCACACTCCAGGAGATGAGCTGGCTCAATTTTACAGCTTCTCCCAGGTTTGGCTCATTGTCTCAGAGCCCAGCGACCCTCAGTGTGTCAGACGCCCCCAGAGTTTCACTCTGGGTCCAGCACCGTCCACTTGCCCAAGGGTGGGTATACTCTGGAGCTGCTGGACAACAGAGCTTCTCAAACTTGACCCTGTGTGCGTGGAGATTCTGACTCGGGGGGCTAAGGGGCTGCTGAGACTCTGCCCTTCTGACAAGGGGACAGGTGGTGCCTAGAGGTTGCCGGGCTGGAGGTCAGGTGAGCATCCAGGTGTCTGCCGTGCTGCCCAGGCCCTGTCCTCCTTCCCCTTTCTTCAGAGCCGCATGCTGACTTCTGTCTGCACACGTGGGCTCAGCCACACCACAGCGGCCCTGGGCAGGGCCAGGTCAGTCTGGAGGCGCTGAGGCTTGGTACATGCACTGGGCTCCCTCCACCGTGAGGCAGGGACTGAGGTCAGTGACTTGCTGCCCGGTAAAAATTCAAATGATCAAGGAAGAGACTGGATAACAAGTAAAAAGAAATGAGATTCAATTATTCTACTCAAGTTTCTGTTGGTCTTGTCATGCGTTCCTACCTTGGAAGCAAGAGAAAGTATTAGGACATTCAGCCCTCAAAGAAAAATTTCAGACGTTAAAATCCTGCAGCTCCGCATGGACATCCGCTCTCCCTTGGCCACTCGCCACTCCACCAGGGCACAAAGCGCGTGTCTGGTGAAGTCCTCAGTGCCGAGCGGGGCAGGTCCTCACGCAGACTAGAGGGCTCCTGCTCTCCCCACCCCAGGAAAGCCTGTGGGTCTGCCGGACACTCAGCAGGCACACAGGGACTGCAGCGCGACAGAAGACACACATTCTTCTCACTGCCGCTTCATATCAGCTGTCTAACTTAAGTAATGAAAAGCTACCAAACTTTGAGGGAGGCAACACCCATCTGCAAAAAATGTTATCCTCTAGAATGCATTTATGAGTGTCTCTGTTTACTTATTCACTAAGGAATACAATAGAATACATGCTTGGGGCCTGGCCTAACTCAAGCACTGGCGAAGAAAGCCAGCCATTTGCATAGCCATGTGGAATGACGTGACTTCCTGTCTTTCTTTTCGAATTTTCTTTTTTGCTTTGTTCTTCTTTTTTTTAATTTTTCAAGACAATCTTGCTATGTAATTCAGGCCAACCTCAAACTCACCTCAACCTCAAACTCCTCCTGACTCTGCCTCCCAAGAGCTGGGATTACAGGCATATACCACCAAGCTTGGCCTGGCCTCTAATTTTCTGTTTTTTGCACTAATACTTGATCTCCTTCCATTTTTTTTATTAACACTCCTACAACATAATATAATTCCATCCAGTGACCAGGGTTCTATCAGTCTCTCTGCAGCAATACAGCTCCATGAAATATCTACCTGTCTCTATTTCTACATCTCATTAATGTCACAGCTGATGGGAGAGAATGAGATGTACCCAAAGGCAGCATGGGCACGGCCGACTCCTGAGCTGTCCCTTTGTGAGCTGGGTAGCTTTGTTCCCAGCACGGCCTCACACTCCAGGTGCGTTTCATGGTGGCTTCTTCAGTGGTCATGAGCCATTTAATCGAAAATAATTCTTCCTGGGGGGGACTTGCTGGAAAAGTATTATAAAGCTGGGACACAGTGTGAAGTTCAACTAGATAATCAAACTTAGACATTCCCAGAACATCAGCCCAAATGTCACCTTTCACTTAATCAATGCATTTTTTCTTTGTGTTAGAATATTCCAGACTCAATTTTCTGTCTACCAGGGAGTACAGTAATGAATTAATTAGCCACCTCTCTAATCCTTTTGCCAGTGCCTCAGGTTGAGTAGCTTTAACTCATCACAGTCAACTCAGGTAAATTGTCGTGACCTCATGTACATTGTTGTCTACTACAAAAAATTTTCTTTCGAATTTCATTGTTTTTCTTTTTAATCACCACCAACAAACATCGACACATTTGCCTTTCACAGCCCCAAGGTTCCACTCATCATTAGCATCTGACTGTCTGCCAGCAAACTCTTCTGGAAATTAATTCTCCCATCACAGAGAAAACAGCCATGTTCCATACGAGGCTGGGAAGGCACAAGAGCGGCTAGTTCCAAACGGATCTCCAGAGGGAAGCATTCACAGCGCCCAGTGTCGTTGGCCGGTGAAGAAGACTGGGGTGCGGTGTCCTGGGCAGAGCATGCCTGCCAGGGACCGCACCATCCGGGCAGGTCATGCACGCTTTTATCATCCTCAAAATAAATGGAAAGTGTAGTATAAATTCCCATGGAGAGGAGTGGGACGTTTCACCATGAAAAACCAGCACCACAGGACTGAAGCAGCTCCCCTCTGTGCTCCGTAACACCTTGGATTCCACGTGGCCAAACGCCACTATTGCTAGTAACATCTTCCCTCCCTTCTTTTTCTTTTAGTTTTTCCCATTTTCATAAAAAAAAAAAAAGAAAAGGTGATTCTATGCTCACAAATCAGAAAAGAAAAAAGCAAAATTGATCTGGCAGGACAGTTCTTAACTCCAAAGTCTGATGTACCCCATGTTAACCTTCTCTGTCTTATTTCACTAAATTATGACTTCTGATTCCCTTCCCTGACCTCAGCACTTGTGCCCCTGAAGAATGCTCACTTTCTGTTTCCATTCTCAGTCCTGGCAGTGAGTACACAGCTCAGCAGGCACCTGAGAAAGCCCCCATCCAGCTTGGAGTAGCCTGAGTCAAAGGGACGGGGCCACTGAACTCACGTTCATGGCAGACGCGACAGGGCGTGTGTGTCTGGATCAGTCCGGAGGGCATCAGAGCCCGTCTAGTCAGCTCCTGCCTCCACTGACAAAAGCCTTTGAATCCTCTCCGAGAATGAGACCTACCCTGCAAGGGTGCATGGGAATTTATTCTACACTTACATAGTCACATCACAATTACTGATCAAAATATCCATCAATATCACATTATGCATCAAAATCATCAATATCAGACATACCTTTTGCCTTTGAAGACAATGGGGAAAATGTCTCCAATTCTCCTTCAAAACTTTTCTCCTTTGGTCTCCCTACTAAGAAACACTACCAACCAACAAAACTGCTACCAAACAGTACACAAAACTCTAGGTTTAGAACTTGGGATCAACTATGCAAAATAGTTGCTTTCTGAAACTATGGATAAACCATCCAAATTCTAATGCCTTTACAACTTTGATTCTACAAGGGCTGGTCTTTTCATTTAATTGGAGGTAACACACACATTCTTGCTTTATTAGTAATGATTTGGAAGTGTCTCAACAATGCTGAGAGCTCTTTCAGAAATAAGCTCCTGTTTATGATCTGAAGGCATCCACCATTTTATGAGGATCATGGTGGTTTAAATTCAGCAGATGAAAAGGATCAAGTTATGATATATGTATATATCAGTTCTTCATGACAAATATATGTATGATGTATCGCAGCACATACAAACAAAAACAAATAAATGTGGCAGACAGCACTGCCATGCACTGGAGTGCAGCACCCTCCATCAGCCGAGTTTTCAGGGAATCCTTCCTCTGGCTGGACTGCTCAGTTCCACTCTAACTGTAAGAACCTTGATGAGGGACAGAAACACAGAAGCTGCTCTTCTGTTTTCTTTCAATTTTCCTAGATAATAATAATAAAACTAGGGCAAAGAAATGTCAACTATGTTGGCCGCCATCTGATGTACCAGCGATGCCTCGAGCCCAGAGTTTCCTCACCCTGGGACTATTGTGGACCAAGTGATTCTTGATCATGGGTTCTGTCTTGTGCAACCCGTATTCCTATCTACTGGCTATCAACAGCATCTATGCCATCTGTGGCAACTGAAATGTCCCCAGAAGTGCCGCATGTCCCCGGCTGTCCTGGGTGAGAACTGGCGTTTCAGAGAGATAAATAAACGAGCTTGGAATACAAGATACTTCAAAGGTGAAGGAGGGGTCACATCTGTTGACCAACAGGATGTCGGTCAGGGCCACTTACAGGCAGACTGGTCCCTAGGAAGGAAAATACAGATTACTTCTGCTCCTGAGGAAAAGGAAATGAAAAGTGATGATGTTTACTATCCATCCTCTTAGGGGAAGAGAAACCACCAAGTAGAGCCACTGCCCTCGGACAGCAGAGGCTGTGCTTCTGCTTCAAAATCTTTCCTCCTGTCACAGAAGGAAGGTGACACATGGAGGGCCTGGTGAGTCTGTGCCCTCATGGAAGTCACCAAAAAGCTATAGACCAAAAGGTCTATAGTGAATGAGCTCAGGTAGTGAGTCCCAGGCCACTTGGAGGTAATCAAGCAGAGACCAGATGACAATGGCTCAGGGACACAGTGAAAGGACTCTGCAAAGGACAAGAGATTGACCTGAATGACCTCTAATGCCTCAATTCCCCCAGAGGTTTGTGTATGCTCTCCCCTCTTTTGAAAAGCTGTAACAAGTGCAGAACGTGGGTACTTTCCTGGGTGGGTCAGGACCTCACTATCCCAAGGCTCTGAAGGGTGACCGAAAGCAACCGGACATCCACTTCACCACCAATCACCACCTGGTACGGGGCTCTCTCCAACTGGCTTTCTCCTCCCCATTCCTGATTCTCATTAACCCGAAAGACAAATTACAGCAGTCTGGGACCTCACACTGATGTTCAATCTGTCTTTTCTAGCAATCTCTATTTATCAGATGACTTCAACCGAGTGAACCACGACTCCCCAGTCTTCTCCCAGCGCACTTTTCACCAGGCAGCGCTGGAGGATGGAACACACAGTCGGAAGTTAAGAGAGAGGACAGCACGTCCAACGCAGCCCTGTGACTGTGGCTCCTGTCTGGTGGGAGGAAATGGGGGGATTTTCTGTGCTCCGGGCTGCAGAGAGCCCAGGTGAACACAATATTTGGCCGGCAGTTCTGCAGAAGTAACAGAGACATATGTTTCGCCACTCTGGTTTCAAAACAAGCCACAGAGACCCAGACAGTGAATGTGTAAGCATCTCTCCTTACGCCATCCAACTGCATCTCCTGGTATTCATTATAATTAAAACAGATGGGAGCTATTCATAGGTATACAACTTTTATGTCCAATTTTGAGTGCAGTTCTGTATCACCTTACACTGTTTTAAAGATTTTTCACACACAACTTTATGTTTTGTACAACCCCTTGCACCTTCTCTGTGTCCAGAATATTAAATGCTGCTCAATATCACGGACTAAAAACCTACAGAAATGTGGCCTTCTGTCCCTTATTATCATATAACAGAATTCCACCAAAGTTAAAGAATGTGGAACTTGCAGGGAGCTGAGATGATCCAATGTATTTCCTTGATGTAGCCTTTGGGGGAAGTTGAATCCATATAAGCATTTACCTGGTTACTTGTGCAGAACAACTACTTCAGACAGCTGGCGGTTTCTTACCATGTTAAACACATACCTATTCTCTGACCTTCTAATTCTCCTTCTAGGAATTCACCTGGGGAAATGACAGTGCACACCCATTCAAAGAATGCTCACAGGACTTACTTTTATGAGCATCTCCGACTTCAGAAAACATTCTTGCTCAGTCAGAGGCAAATGGATGGATGCACAGTGGCATAGTGAACAATGGGACAGTGGTTGCTTTTGAGGATATCGTGGTCAAGCTGTCCAGTTGCAGCAACAATATGAAAGAAATTATCTTGCATTGCTCCCAAGACCCCTTGTGCACCTGGTTATCTACCTCATTTCTTTAGTCCACTATTTTTCCCTCTGCTAGTCAACTATTCTAGTCCCCTTTCTTTCACCTCAAACATGTACTACTTAATACTTCCTCCTTCATCCACCTTGTTGGCTGATAAGCTTGCATCTTATTTTATTCAAGACTTGAAACACTGATGCGAATTTTCAACTTGTCTGTGTGGGTGACCCACTTTCTATCTTCCCTCCTTTTCCTCTGAGCAGCTTGGGCCATGGCCAGCTCTTCCTCTTTCGTTCAAGACTCTGGTCCTACCCAGGTTTGGGAACACGTGCTCATAGTCCCGGTTAGGCAGGAGATGGCCTAAGTATAGTACTTCAGGGGAGGGTGGGCAGCATAGCAAGACCTTGTCTCAAAGCCAAACCAAATGAAGGTCCCCCCTCAACCAATCCCTTTTTCCCTAAATGTTGACACTGCTCCAGCAACTGTCCTCTCTCCAGCATCTATTTTCTATTCCGTGTTAGCCACCCACAGTCACATGAAAAGTTCAACAGAGTAATATCTTGCCATCTTAAAAACATCACTCCTTAACCCAGCATTCTTCTTCAGCAGTTGCTATTTCTTTGTCATCATCTGAACAAATTCAATTATCTGTCTTGAACCGATTCCAGCTCCATTACCTGAAGAAAGCCAGCTCTGGACTGTGGCCTTGATCAGACCTCTCTGTCATCAACTCCAAAGGCTAACGCTCCGTCTTAACTTGCTCTCATCCTTGACAGCAACTGGAAAACTGATAAGGTCCATCTCCTTGAGGTACTTAACTGCTTGGTTTCAGTACCACCACTTCCTGCTGGTTTTCCTCAGGACTGGCTGCTCTTCCTCAGTCTCTAGTACAAGTCTCCCCCTCTTCACACTCCCTAGATGATCTCCTCCAGAATTCCAACTAGGATCCAGCCCCGCTCTGCATCCAGCCAAGATCTCGATCCCGCCTGTAAACTCCTGCAGCCCCTCCCCCCATGGAATCACTCCTCTTGGGTTTCTGGGTGCAACTTCATGGTTCCCAAGCTGTCCCTTCTCCAAAGCGGTCCCACTCCCAGGGCTCCCACCTGAACAATGCCAGCTTCAGTCTCCAAGTCACTCAGCTCAAGTGCAAAGTTATCCCTGATTCCTCTCTCTCTGCCATCCTATGTCTCTTGGCCATGGGCAAATTCTGTCGGCCTCCCCTTCAAATAAATAAGTAACTGGCATTTTACAGTCTCATTTTTCCACTGCTGCCACGTCATCTTTGCCTACATGATTGCAACAGCCTCCAAAGTGTCTTTCTGTTCCCTTTTTGACTTGGTTGAAGCAGTGATTATATTTTAAAAGATGAGCAGGGAGTTGTTGTTTTCTAGCTCAAGTCTGCCAATGGCTTCCCGACTCATCGTGAACAAAGAGCCAGATGTGTTAGGACAGCGCCAAGAGCCTTCCACTACCTGTCCCATCTCACCACGTGGCCTCCCCTCAACCGCGTTATGTTTGTGCACCCATGTCCCCCTGAAGCCTTTTAGAAAGATCAGACTTCTTCAGGGTTGGCTAGAGCTAGAGTGTGATACTAGGACTGATTCATGGTGCAGTGCTGGGATCAAGGGCGCTGGCATTAGGGGGTGTGAGTGTTGCTGCCCGAAGTAGTCTGGATGAGACAGAAGGGACAGCAAGAGATGTGGTTGTCCCTGGAGCTTTGCTACCTTCTGTGCACCATGGACAGCTTCTCCTCTGCTGTGACACCTTGCCTTGGAGCCAGCTGATTACGGACTGAAACCTCTACAAACTGTGAGGTAGACAGACTTTCTCCCATCTAACTTTGAGTGTCACTTATTTTGTCTCAGCAATAAGACAAAAGTAACTGTACACCCCAACCCCCACTTCACTCTGTGGAGCCTGCTTCCCCCGCTGGGTGCACACACTCACTGATCCTTCCTCTCCTAGCAGTCTTCCTCCAGATTTCTGTGCCTTCCTCAGGAGCCCCAGACCTTGGCTGACTGCTACAAGGATGTCAGCAATCCCCATTTCCCCTTCTCTCGCTCCTCCCTATTACCATCTAACATAATACAGAATGTCCAACCATTTACTGTTAACTCACCCACCGGAATGCAAACTTCATGAGGACAAGCATGGCTTCGTATTCCCTGTTGTTTATTACAAAAGTAACAGGTGGGATCTAACACAGAGCCGTCCGTGGGATGGGCAAGTGCTCCACCACTGAGCTCCACCCGCCATGTGTTTCTTTTACTTCCTGCAACCACAGCATTATAGTTAAATTACATTATCAATAAATTAGCTCCCAGAGACCACTGAACTCCGAGCCTTCCAAGTCAACATAAGCAGAATTGACAGCACAGAATCAAACCATGGAGAAATCCAATCTCATCTCCACGTGAAATTGAAACAGCTTCTTATCGTGCCCAAAGTTGTTTGCTCATTTAGCAACACTTACAAATATGTCATGTGAGCACAGACTAGTTAGAGAAGAAAAACGAGGTGGCTGGAACAAGGGAGGAGGGCCACGGTGGGGCACCTGTGGCTTGCATGTTACTGTGTCTCTCTTTTAACACAAAAGATGCCAATGTATGAGTTCTCTTTTCTAAACTCAGCTCAGTATTCAGTATTAACTGCAGGCCTGGCACTTTGCAGTAAGTGAGTGGGTCTCAGGTGCCGTCTGGCACCCGGTCTATAAAGGGTTCACCATCACTGCAGGGTCTAGAGTATGATGTGTAGCAACGGAACAGGGAATTTGTTGTAAACATGGATCCCCAACTTTCAGTCCCCTCTTAAAAAAAAGAAAGACCAATCTAGAAAAGCTGAATGTGGAAAAGAGCGGGAACATGCAGACAGTTATGGGGCTACATTAATACAAAGAACAGCCACTTTTGGCACTGTAGTAGCTGCTATTGGGCATTTAGGAAATGGCACATAACCAGTAAGCAACTTAAAATGAAACGTAACTGAAGACTGATGACAATTTTCTCTAGTTAGTGATGCAGAATGCTCAAAGACAAAGGGATTTTCCCAGCATAGAGGAGGGATAGGAAGAAAGGAATACGAGGAACAGTTGCCAAATCCCTGGACGCTGAACAATTAAAGAATTCAGTATTCCATCTCTTTCATTCTCTATTTAAGAGAAGATCAAAGGAGAAAAACAATCTTAACTTTTTTATGGTCCTTTCTGCTTATAAATCATAGCAGCAAATATATTAGTTCTTCTACCTTGACAAAATTTGTGTGGTAGGCAAAACAGTGAAACTATGTAATTTTAATATATTTTGATTTATATATTTTATAAAGGAAGAAATCAAGGGTAAGATACTCTTCCAAAAAAGGTTCCATGGTCAATTAAGTTTGGGAAATGCTGCAAGCTAGACTGCCTCTGTGAAGATATCTTGATGTACAACAGCCTATCAGAAAACAGGTTCCCAAGGTTTCCCGAGTTCCCTGGAATATTAATAACATCTGGGTTATTTTTTTGGCATAGCGCCCGTTCACTTCTTTGTATCTTATGCAGATCACCTCGCCTAAGGATCCTCCAACACTATCATATCATGGCCTCAAAATACCACAGAACTGAAATGCCAGTAGGCTTCTGATTTAAAGCAACATCTTTATGGAAATGACAAGTGTAACCTCGCACAGCACATCCTGTAAAAGAGTCAGTGTCTGAGGGATTGGTGCCTCGCTGTGGTGCAAGGACAGAGGCCTTCAGGGATTGAAGGGGGTGCTCTCTGAGAGGCCGGCCAGGAGGGGGTGAGACCGCATGGTCCCCAGGATGGTGACAGATGCCCACAGGCCAGGATGCACCAGGGCTCTGCATGCCCTAAGCTGAGGAATGCCACAGATGCCACTGAGATAAACACAGCTCAATCCAGTCTCCACAACAGCTCCTGACGTGCACGGGAGCCTGCAGCAGGCAGAGTGGAGCACAGGAGCGACAGAAAACAGTATTCTACAACACGGCACCATCTCAAACACCTTATGGTTTTCACAACTTCAAGAATGGATGTAGACTTCACGGGATAATTCATGCTTATTAAATATGTGTGAAATGATTGTGATTCATCTTCTTTCCCAGTTTCTAAATGACTTTCTGAAGCCCAGGCTTGGCATCACCAGAAATAATATAATGCAGTGTAAAATGATCTCATTATTCTAAGTATCCTTTAATGCAAAATCATCTCGGACAGTTCTTCAGTTGTGCTGCTGAAGGACTTTGTTCCTATTGACGAGTGGTAATGTATGGGGTAAAGTATTCCTTTGATGTCAACGCAAATGGAACTTAGAAACTCATTATGTATAAATTATTAAGTTATAAAACACTATCGCTAATAAAATGATGGGTACAATAAGAAGTGTGATTAAAATCACATGTAACTCTGACCTATTAACCAATAACATATTAATCCATAAAGCTGTATGCAGCTTACCCTGTTACTATAATTAAAATAAGCTTCATCACTAATTGCCCGAGCAAACCTTAAATTTCCCTGAAATCATTTGCGAATGATGGGCGAAACTGTAGCCCTCACCACTGTAAGTCTTTCAGTGCTGGTAACTAAGAAAACCCTTGCAATAAAAAACTTTTTATCTCTGTTCTAATACATTCCTATTGACTAGGAGTAAATTTATAGCGGGCAAAATATTTTGGCAAAATTCATGTGGTGAAAGGCAAGGAAAAATAATCCATGTGTAAAAATTGAGGGCAATAACAATGTTTCCTATATTTCTGCCAACATATTAACTCATACAGCAAAAAAGATCCTTGACGTGTCATTTGCTGACTGATGAATGCACAGGGCTGAGACTCAAGCTCGCAATTTTATTGCCGAAGACACTTTCATCTGTAGCCAAATCACCAGGGAAACGCTCTGTCACACGACTTTACTCTGCGTGGAGGCTCTCTGACAGTATCGGCATCCTAAGAATTTGTTTGGGTTTCTCCTTTTGCTTCTACCTGTCTGTGTCTGGAAATACTTACACACACACCACAATTCAGGCTGACACTCACCCCGGCACCCAGAAACCACCCAGCCGACTCTGGTTTTATCTCACCAGCAAGTACAGAACAAGTTGCTGGAAGTTATATGCTTTTAGCATAAATGAGACCATCTCTTTTAGGAAGGCTTAATGCTAAGCCCCCGCTCTGTATGAATGGGACCAGACGCAGCGCTGGGTAGCTGGTAAGTTAGGAAACAAGTTTTCTTACAAGCACCCAGAAGCTTTCCTCCTGAGTTGAACCACAAAGTTAGGAAGATCAGGAGACAAGAGAAAGGGCAAGAGAAGCAGGAAAAGCAGGAAAAGAGAGGTCAAGGAAGCAAGACAGAGGATGGGAGGAAGAAACACTTGCATACTGGAATCTAGAAATTCTGAACTGCACTTTTAATGTTGCACTCTGCATTCATTTCACAGTAGGAGCCCCACGCCACCCCCTCAAAAAGCAACCCTTGATATTTCACCCTTCTTGCTGTCTGGCCATCACTCAAGGGTGGTCAAGTCCTCACCCCTAAACAACTTTCTTCAGCCCTTCGGCAGCGTTCTGACCAGTGCCCTGCTATTTCTCACACAGGCCCCTGAGGCCGTCCAGCAATTGCTATCTCCACTACCACTGGCCCTTTCACTCCACCACATACAGTCTAAGGTGATCTCCTCAAAAAGTAACATTGATCACAACCCTGCCCCCTCCCGGGGGCCACCAGGCCCAGAATGGATGGCCATGCCTGGCATGTTGATGTCACTGGTGTCCACTGTCGGGACAGCCAGTTTCTCTGTGAGGTCCTCCTCCTGCAGCTGCAGCGCCTTTGTGTATGTCTTTTTCTGATGGAAGCCGACTTGCAGGACTCCCTCCTGAGCACCACGTACCCTTCCAAATCCTCCAGCAGAGCAGGAGCTCCTGCCAGTCTTCTGGGCTTTGTTCGGCCACCACACCCCTTGTGACACCTCTCCCAGCACAGTCTATTTTCCCAAGCTCATTACAGTTTATTACATATGTCTATATACAGGATTATCTAATTTGCCTCCCTACAGCTCTGTACACTCACATGGGTATGAAAAACACCCAGCTTCAAGTACCTTTGAACTATTTCTCTGAGGGTCTGTCACAAATGAGGTGCTCAACTGGGCTGTGCACAGAAGGAATGGAGCTAAACAAAGGGTTTTCTCCAGAGCAACAACATTAGGCAGGAGGACTTTAATATCCTCCCCACCGTCGCCATTGTGAGGTGGGCTCTCAAACCAGAGAGACAATCAATCATCCAGCAGGATTATCTGCCATCTGTAGGCCAACTGTCTATGTCATCGG
>PVIR01039301.1:0-14178 GCA_004026965.1 Petromus typicus
ATGTCTCAGCAGCCAGTACGTATACATTTACTAAATGCCTTCTTAGTGTGGTACTTCTGCTCTTATCTGTGCTCAATTTCCCCAGGACCTCTATTCTACCCCAGTTCCAAAGAATGAGAGCAACTGGATTTGAGAAATGCACAAGGGATTTGAAAATGTCACCTGTTTAACAAACTCTGAGTTAATTCTCTATTTTTTTTTTTTTTTAGGTTTTTTTGAGACAGGGTCTCACTTTGTGGTTCATGCTTGCCCTCACCTCAGCCTCAAACTCACATCACAGCAATCCTCCTGCCTCTGCCTCCCGAGTGCTGGGATTACAGGCGTGAGCCACCACGCGCGGCACTGTGGTATGTGGTATTGGTTGCTGCTGGGTGTGGGTCTCCACACCCAGTATTGTTATGTGGTTACCAGGGAATCGAACCCAGGCCCTTGCGCTTGCAAGACAGGCGCCAGAACCACTGAGCTAACTCCCCGGCCTTAGTTTTATACTTTAATCTCCCCAATGACAAAGTCAAGAGATGAAAATGTGAGAGAGAGAGAAAACAGGGTCAACGCATTCAAAAGGATTTAAAATAAGCAGAGAAAGGAAGAACAAAAATAAGGCTGAAATTAATCTAAAGGGCCAGACCCAAGGATGAATGCCTGTAATTTCAGCACTCAGGAAGCTGAGGCAGGAGTATCATTGTTAAGTGAAAGGCCTGCCTGGGATACAAAGTGAGTTTAAGTCCAGCCTGAACTATAGGCCTAGACCTGTTTAAAAACAAACAAACAAAACTAAGGGGCAGTGGGAAAAAACCAATTTTTTAGATTAAAGATTGTTGTTATTCAGACTCACAAGGTCCACAGAGAAAAAGGGTGGTGTTAGAAAACAAAAACAAATATGAATAGAGTAATCCCACTTGTGAATCTCAGGAGTAAAGAATTCTGCAGCCATTTTAAAATCTTCACTTGGGAATAGAAACAGTAAAGAATTTTGAAAGATTCAGATTGGCACACCAATACCAGAACATCAGAAGACAGCAAGGCACTAACTCCAAAATTCTGTAGACAGAAACAACTCAAACAAACCCAACATACTATAAAAAAAAGATTCTAAGTTTTGGGGGATACAGCCAGGGAAGCAATCAGGAAAACAAACAGATGTGCTACAGTTTATTGATAAATGCATGTGCCTACCACATCTAAATCCCTGAATTTAATCACCAGCTTGGCAGAATAGAATACAAAAAAAACAGATTCACTAAGAAAATTTATGGGTCAATGCTTTAGCTAAGTGGTACCATGCCTGGGTCTCTAAAAAAATTTGTCACCCACTTATGTCATATATTTTTTTAATTCCAGAGATACACTAAATTAAACTTGGGAAGGGAAGTCAATAAAAGGCCAAAATTAGACTCAAGAAATAAACTTTCCGAGTGGCCTTGAAATTAATTGTGAGAAATAATGTACCAGAATAGAAGAGCTGAAGTGAAATGAGGTCAAATTTTGAATCTATTTAAACAAAATAGAACTTATAACCACATACCATAATGCTAGGCATGGTGGCTCACGCCTGTGACCCTAGCACTTGGGAGGCAGAGGCAGAAGGATTGCTGAGTTTAAGGTTAAGTTTAGGACCAGCCTGAACTACAAAATCATACCGTCTCAAAAACCAAACCAAACCAAATAAGCAAACAAGAAAAAAAAAAAAATAGAATTGACAGGCTCAAATCGCATTATCCCATGTGAGGGAAAAAGAATTAAGAATGATTCCAACCAGCAGCATGGAGTTGTCATTCAATTAGATGGAAGAAGAGGTTTAGAACTCACTAAACTGAGACACTCAGTGGTTATCTCTTTAAGAAGAGATGTGAAAGAGGAAGCTGGCTATGCTGCTTAAGAGCTCAGAAGAAGTACAAGTAGAGAAAGGAGTCAGTAATGTGTAGAAAAACATTTCAAGGTATGGGGTGGATGAGATCAACACAAGAGTGCAGATAAATGATTAAGCCAGGACTTGTAGTGTGTGCCTACAATCCTATCACTGAGGGAAGATGGGGAGACTGCAGAGGGATGGCTACTTGAACCAGTATGGGCAATAGTAATAAGGCTATGTTTTAGAGGATGGGAAAGGGGGAGAAAGAGGGGAGACAGTGAGAGAGGAGAGAAAAATGATTCAATTTTTAAGACAAAAAGTAAGATAAAAAGAGAAGTGAGGAGCCCTGGAGTTCTCCAACATTTGAATAAGGTCAAGTGAAAAAATGCCTCACAGAGAACAGACTGCTATATAATGCTGACTAGGCAAGTAGAGTGGAGATTAAAAACCAATCACTGAAAAAAAAGTGATCACTGGATTTAGCGACATAAATCTTTGGTTAATCTTAATAAGAACAGTTTCTTATCTGTGGGAATAAGAAATGAAGTGGATTTTTAAAAAAAGATACAAGTGCAATAGACATCTTTAAAGCGCTTTGCTGTCAGGGGAAGGACAGAAATGGGATAGAAAGGAATACATTTATAGTGTTGTTTTTGACTTGATAGGAGAAATAACAGCATATCTATAAGCAAATGGATTCATTTAAAAAAAAAAGAGCAGAAAACTATAGGAGTAATATCTTTGAGTATTCAAGAAGAGATAAAAAGTGAAAGAGTAGAAATGCAAGACTTGATTTTACACAAATATAAGCAGTTCATCTGCCTGGCACAGTGGCACACACTGGTAATCTCAGCTACTTAAGAGGGCTGAGCCAAGACAATCACAAGTTCAAGGTTGAAGTAGAAGGGTCACACCATGGCCATAGTGTGTGTGTAGAATGCTGACACATACATGTCGAGGTCAGTGTAGTGAGACCCTGTGTTAGAATAAAAGAGCTGAGGATGGAGTTCAATTTTCAATTCCCAATATGAAGGTGGAGGGGAGAAGGTCATCTACAATGACCAGGAAAAAGTTAGTGGTTTGGCGCACAAATGCCAGGAACTAGGTACATGTACTAATATTCTTTCGTCTACTATTTATCTGTAGGTATTCTACTGTGCAAGAGCACTTGTTTGTTATTCTTTTCCCAGGTAAAAAGAAAAGCAAGGATACGATGGGACATAGCTCAGTGGTAAGAACTTGCCTTCCATGTGCAAGGCCCTGAGTTTGATTATCAGTAGTGGAGGGGAACAACAACAACAAAAAGGAAGGTTAACAGGCAAAACAAGAGATGAAGGTGGGAAAATTCTGAAGGTGTGAGAAAAAGAAAAGGAAAGGAATAGTCATGTGGAAAAGAAATGATGCCTACAGAGAGGTTAGTAAGCATAAACTTAGAGGAAGACAGGTCAGAATGTTTGCTTTGATATAATAAGGGCTGAGATTTCTTCAGGCTTCTACATTAAGAAAGCAAAAGAGGGCCGGGGAGTTAGCTCAGTGGTTCCGGCGCCTGTCTTGCAAGCGCAAGGGACCGGGTTCGATTCCCCGGTAACCACATAACAATACTGGGTGTGGAGACTCATGCCAGCAGCAACCAGTACCACATACCACAGTGCCGGGCGTGGTGGCTCACGCCTGTAATCCCAGCACTCGGGAGGCAGAGGCAGGAGGATTGTGATGTGAGTTTGAGGCTGAGCTCAGGGCCAGCCTGAACCACAAAGCGAGACCCTGTCTCAAAAAACCTAAAAAAAAAAAAAAAAAAAAAAAAAAAGAAAGCAAAAGAGGGGAAGGGACATAAGGTAAGGACATATACAATGACTGCACATGGAAATGAAGCAGATTGAAGAGGGAAGTAAAGTCATGAGGGTCAATTAAAGGTAAGATCAAAATACTATTTGGTTTATATGGCTGACAGGGTACTAGAAACTAAGCACTGGAAATAATCATTGGAAATATGATTGTTACTCTCTCTTAAACACTTATAATAAATTAGTTATTACTTTAGTATTATTTTATTTACTTATCAGAATGACTCAAAAACGGGCGCTGTTATTTCTGCCAATAAGATGATGTCAAAGCTAAAGTTAACCAAGAGCACTATGTACTCCAGGTGGCCTTTTGGGCAACATTTTCTTCCAGAAACAAACAAAACGTCTCCATAACTAAAATAAATCCTTGTGAATAAATTATTTTACAGACTAATTCATACCTTATTCATTAAAAAATTTATATCAGTAATATCAAGTTTTAATACAACTAAAGTCTTATTTTACATTACCATGAAAAAACAAGCCAAACTGTTGTAATTAAATTCAAGTTAAACTATTAGCAGTCCAGCTATTATTATTGTGGTTATAAAAACTACTGCCATTTTATCATGCACATAGACTAGATTTCTTCACTTTTCTTATTTCTTTCCTGCTTCTTTTCTCTACTTGTTATAGAGAAAGCCATGGCTCATCTTACCCTACGAGAAAATGAACACTTAGCTTTTGGCTCCTGATTTCAGACTCTCAGAATTACTAAGTATTTCTACAGACTACATAGCAACAATAAACTGTTTCTAAGGTTCCTAGTTTTGGCAACCTCACTAAATAGAGCAAGTAAAAGAAACTGGGGCTTAAAAGTTTCACTAGATCTCTGTTGTGTAGGTAATGATTTTGTGAACTGAAGACTTAGATATCCTAGCCATGCAAGAAACCAATAAAACACCATACAGGATTTTCATCTGTCATACTAAAGTTCTTTTACTCTTTCCACTGGGGACATGATTTATGACTATGTGGTTAATTAACAAAAGAAGTGGATAAACAATGACATTAGACAAAATTTAGCAGATAACTGAAGAAATAATCCTCTAGCCAGTGGTGGTGCACACCTGTAATCCCAGCACACTAGGTGGGTAAAGCAAAAGGATTAAAAGTGGGAGACCAGTCTGGGCAACCTAGTGATAGTCTCGGAAAAAAAAAAAAAAGGATGTAGCACAGTGTGAAGGTCATAGGTTCAATTCTCAGTAACTAACACACATACATATACAGTGAAAAGAAATAATCTGTTAACGGTTTACCACTATTATATCGTTCTACTGATCTATTACTTCTTTTTCTAATTTATTTTTCTGAGACAGGGTCTCACTTTGTAGTTTAGGCTGGTCCTGAACTCACTATATAGCCCAGGGACTCGCGGCAATCTTCCTGCCTCTGCCTCCCCAGTTCTGGGAACACAGGCGTGAGCCACCACGCCCAACTAGATCCCTTATTTTTTAGGGGCAAATTATTTAAAAGAAACCAATTCATATAATCATTTTTCTTCATGAACTCTTTTTTCCTTATGCAGAGGCAACCTGGTTTCTAGTTATTTAGGTATAGCTAACTCAATTTATAAGAATGTCTTCATTTCAGATAGGAATTTCACTCAATCTGGCCCATTAGTTTAGATATTATATTCATTTACAAACATAGGTAATAATTTGAACTATTCACTAATATCACTTCTCATTTTATAATTTCCTCTAACACCCCCAAGTGAGTCGTCCTTTAACTGATAATTAAGCTTGAATCACAAAAGCTTGTTTCTAATAATGTCAATTTTCTCACAAAAATCCAACAGCTTACATCACTATTCATTGAAATTCTCACATTCCGATTTTTTTTTCTTTCTTTGAGACAGGGTCTTGCTTTATAGTTCAGGCTGGCCCTGAGCTCAGCCTCAAACTCACATCACAGCAATCCTCCTGCCTCTGCCTCCTGAGTGTTGGGATTACAGGCGTGAACCACCATGCCCAGCACTGTGGTATGTGGTACTGATTGCTGCTGGGCATGAGTCTCCACACCCAGTATGGTATATGATTACTGGGGATTGAACCCAGCTTGCAAGACAGGCGCGGGAACCACTGAGCTAAATCCCCGGCTCTCTCACATTCCGATTTTGAGGCGTTGGATATGTAAGTTGAGTGTGATGGCCCAGAGGCCAGCCTGAACTACATGGGGAGACTACGTCTCAAAAAAAGGTGGGGGAAGGTAGGAGTTTTTTTTTTTTTTTTTTTTTTTTTTTAAGGTTTTTTGAGACAGGGTCTCACTTTGTGGTTCAGGCTGGCCCTGAGCTCAGCCTCCAACTCACATCACAGCAATCCTCCTGCCTCTGCCACCCTAGTGCCTGGGATTACAGGCGTGAGCCACCACGCCCGGCACTGTGGTATGCGGTACTGATTGCTGCTGGGCGTGAGTCTCCACACCCAGTATAGGTATGTGGTTACCGGGGAATCGAACCCGGGTCCTTGCGCTTGCAAGACAGGTGCCGGAACCACTGAGCTAACTCCCCGGCCCGAAGGTAGGAGTTTTAACTCAGTGGTTCTGGTGCCTGCCTTGCTAGCACAAGGTCCAAGGTCCAATCCCCATAGCCACATAAACAATACTAGATGTAGAGACTCATGCCCATCAGCAATCAGTACCACACACCATGATGCTGGATGTGGTGGCTCCCACCTATAATTCTAGCACTCGGGTGGAAGAGGCAGGAGGACTGCTGTGATTTCAAGGCTCACCTAGACTACATACTAAGCTCAAGACCAGCTTGAACAACAAAGTGAGACCCTGTCTCAAACAAACCAAACCAAACCAAACCAAAACAAAACAAAACAAAACAAAAAACCCTCCAGAAGCCCCACATATACAAATAAATAAAGATTAGTGCAGGTCATAGTGTTAGGAAGAAAATAAACTCAGAGCTGTGACAAAGACTACTAAACTAAAACAAACTGGAAATAAACTGTGATCCAGATTATCCATAACCCATAGGGCTAGGCAAGCAGTCTACTACCAGGTCACACCTCTATCACCTACTGTACACGGTTCTATTTAATGCCTTACCCAGGCCTAAGACTTGCCCCAACATCTACGATATTAAAAGGCCTATCAGAGCATTAAAAACATGTCATTAAACTTGCTTAGTGACTTTGTTTAGTTATATGAAACAATCTGCCAATGACTGAAAAAAACCACAAGGGTTTTGTTTCTGGGGGAAAATGTTGCCCAATAGGCCAATTGGAGTACCTAGTGCTCTTGGTTAACTTTTGCTTTGATTTCATCTTGTTGGTAGGGATAACAGTGCCCATTTTTGAGAGTCATTCTGACCAAAGTATTGATTGACATCAATACTTTTCAGATTGCCTTTAAGATTTCTTGACAAGTACCTAGGTTTCCAGGATCAAAATCTCATCAACCTTACCTAAGCTTCATTTTCAGAACAAGAGCTAGTCTATAAAATCTCTGCCAGAATATAAAGGAACTATCCACTTAGCAGTTCCTGTGAGTAGACTTTTGGTTTCATATTTTTAAAATCACACAATAATTTACCTTACTGGAACATTTGCAAGCAGAAAAGAGAGGGGTTTTTTGGGAAACAGGGTCTTGCTTTGTAGTTCAGTGTGGCCATCAACTCACTATGAAGCTCAGGCCAGCCTTGAACTCACAGCAATCCTCCTGTTTCTGCATCTCCAGTGCTGGGATTACAATTGTGAGCCATCATACCCAGCATTGTGGTATGTGGTTACTGGAGATCAAACCTGGGACCCTGTGCTTGCCAGGTCGATGCTGGAACCACTGAGCTAAATATTTGGTCCAGAAAAGAGATTTTTAAAAAAGTAATTATGCTAGACAAAGCACAAACAATGGCTTTCTCTCTAGGGAACCAGGATACAAAATCACCTTAATTCTGTGTAATACCAAACATTAACTAGCCAAAAATTTCAAGAGCAGTCTGTAGTTCTAGATATATTTAAACTACTGTATAATACCCAAATAAAAGGCCTAAATTACAACATGAAACATTTAAGCTTAGTAAGTCCTTTACTAAAAAGACCTAAGTAACTCACACCATATACAAAATCAGTTTCAGGGTGTGGTGGTACACGCCTGTAATCCCAACACTCTGAAGGCTGAGGAAGGAGGACTGCTGAGTTAGAGGCCAGCCTGGGCTAAACAGTGAATATAAGGCCAGCCTGAGCTACAAAGTGAGCCCTTGCCTCAACAAACAAAACAAAACAAAATCAGTTTCAGGTATATTATAGAGATAAATGTAGAAAAGGGGAAAAAAAATCTAAGTCCTTCCATGACATTGGGGTAAAGGGGGGGTGGAAAAAAACCCACACCAGCCATTAGATAGGAAACAGAAGCCTGATTAAACACATCTATATTAAAATGAAGAATGTCCATTCACCATAAATCTTTACATGGCAATACATACACCAAGCCAGCAATTCACCCTTTAAATTTTTTTGTTTTGTTTTTTTGAGACAGGGTCTTGTTTTGTAGTTAAGGCTGGCCCTGAACTCACAGCAATCCTCATGCCTCTGCCTCCCCAGTGCTAGGATTACAGGCATGAGCCACCATGCCTGGCATTGTGGTGTTTGGTACTAACTACTCTTGGGCATGAATCACCATGCCCAAAATTGTTGTATGTGGTTACTGGGGATCAAATCTGGACCCTTGCACTTGCAAGGCAGGAGGTGGAATCACTGAGCTAAATTCCTGGCCCTCACCCTTCAATTCTTAACTCTAGAAAAAGACATGTATTTGAATAGAAAAAATGGTCAGTCAGACCCAAAGGCATTTCATGAGATGAAACCTAAATGGCCAAGATATGAGGAGACATTCATCCTCACTAACAACCAGGGAAATGGAGATAAAAGACAGATTCAATTATATGCCCACCAGACTGGCTAGAATTAAAATATAAGACACCAGACATTATTGGTGGTAAGGGATATAAAACAACTAGAAATACTACACACTAATAATTATAGTAAACCATTACTATAGAAACTGCACAGCATTACTTAAGGTATTCCCTAGGTTCCTACAATTCAAATTCTAAGTATATACTCTTGAGAAAACTATCTAAACATTCATTAGTGTATTTAAAAACATTCATAAAATCATTGTTTATAGTGGACATAAACTGCAAACAACCTAAAGGTCAAATGTAGAATATTAAAAACTGCAGAAAAATGGACCTGTCTTCTATTCATGAATACTATTAACAAAAGCCCAAAAGACAACATATACAAGGCAATTCCATTTATATAAAGGTCAAAATGGAGTGAAACTATATTTTGGGATGTACAGTTCTGTGGTAAAACTATACATGTCAAAATAACATCTACAGTAACATGGTGACAGGATGGGAAGTTGAAAGAAGCACTTGGGAGGCGGAGACAGGAGGACTGCTGAGTTCAAGGATGAGCTCAGGTACAGCCTGAAATACAGTGAGACCCTGTCTCAAAAAAAAGGATTTTTTCTTCTTTACAAGAAATAAAAATAGCACTAGTAAGTTGACAACATACCTTTAAATTCAGATAATCCTGTTTTCTTTAGTTATTAAGCCATTTTAATAAGAAACACTATTCTCAAACTGTGTATAGCTCTTTAGAGATCCTTTTTGTAATTCTATAGAGCCATAAAATAAAGAATAAAACTAGACAAAAATACCTCAGTGAAATATTCATGTTTAAAGAAACTTACTAGAAAAATAACTAAAATAAGGGTAAGCAAAAACTAAGTTATTTAAGAAGCATCACTGGCCAAGCCTTTGCTAACCACTAAACAGAATCATGCATCTTGAATTACACTGGGTTTCTAAAAAGATGAGGCACAAACTCAGAGGTGTTTTAACAGATAATGTGTCACAAGACAATGTTTCATCAGGCAAAGAGAAGTTTTGGGGCATTCTTTATGTTTTCATATTACCCTTTTAATTATTTTCTGAGATAGGATCTTGCTATATTGCCCATGCTAGTCTTGAACTCCTTGGCTCAAGAGATCCTCCTGCTTCAGCCTCTCAAGTATGAAGCCACAGCACTTGTCTTTTTTTTCCTTTTTTTAGTTTATGAGCCAATGATCTTTAGTAATTTACAGACTTGTGCAACTATTACCACAATACATCTGTCATACTTCTAAAACTACTCTTGAATAAATAATGTAGAGATTATTTTTGCTTTTTTTTTTTTTTTGGCAGTGCTAGAGATCTAACCCACAAGTAGTCTACCACCAGGCTACACCTCCATTGCCTACTGCACACAGTTCTATATAATACCTTAACCAGGTATGTAAATTTGTCCCAACATCCGTGATATCAAACGGCTTACCAGAATATTAAAAACAAGTCATTAAACTTGTTTGGTACTATGAAACAATCTGCTGATCAGCCAACGACTGAAAAAATTTTATAGGGCTGGGGAGTTAGCTCAGTGGTTCCGGCGCCCGCAAGAACCTGGGTTCGATCCCCGATAACCACATACAATACTGGGTGTGGAGACTCACGTCCATCAGCAACCAGTACCACATACCACAGTGCCGGGCGTGGTGGCTCACGTCTGTAATCCCAGCACTCGGGAGGCAGAGGCAGGAGGGATTGCTGAGAGTTTGAGGCTGAGCTCAGGGCCAGCCTGTACTACAAAGCAAGACCCTGTCTCAAAAAACCTAAAATAATAAAATTTTATAGATTTAGAAAATTTTCTTCCTACCCATGGACTTCTGTTTCTAGCATGTTATGCAGTTTATAGTAACTCTACAGATTTGCTGGGAAAATTAGCTGGGTTATCGTGTTCCCCTTTCCAAGTATTACAAACAGCTGTTAGAATGCCTTTAAGATCAGCAGTTAAGTTTCTTTTCTTTCTCATTTCCTGGCAGAGCAAAGGCCTAACACGTGTGAACATAAACAAAACCTACAGACTGTAGTGATGGTAAATATATGTATAGAGAGAGGACATCTCCCTCCTCAACAGAATTGTACTTTTCCCAAAGAGACTCTGCAGGGTTTAGTTAACGCCCACTGACCACTCAAATCTGAACTGTGAACAAAAATCCTGGATCAAGTTCGAACCAAGTTTCCCGAAACTGGAGGGGGTGAGCACTTTAAATGTGCACCCTAAAAAGATGGTTATACAACAAGCTTTGGGTAGGATTCTGGCTGAAGAGCTAACTATCATAGATGAGACACGGGAGATGTGGTTTGCTCCAAGGTACCCAAGGCATTTCGAGATCCCACAGTCTCTGAAGAAACCCAAAGTTTTGGCCCATTACTTAAAATTCACTTGAGGAATACTTCAACGAACTAGAATTAAAAACTTGGAAAAAACGGGGGTTATGAAATCAAGAAACCAGCATTAAAGTAAACGTAGGCGGAAAAATTCTTTGAATACTCCGGCTTTGTTTGGCAGTCAGACGGCAGAACCACCGAATTTCCAAGTTGGAAGACACGCATCTCGGTGTTCTCCGGTCGTTCGCAGACTTCAGGGCCGCCCCGCCCGCCGCGCACTAGGTCTCAATGCCCGGATTGAAGGCGCGGACCTTCAGGGTGGAACCAGGGGGACAGGGGAGGCCGCGGCCCGGCCCGCGACACCGGGGCCGGAAGGGAGGGAAGCAGCGCCCTCCCGGCGGAGGCCCGAGGGGAAAGGGGGAGGCTGGAGCGCGGTGCAGTCTACTGCGAGAGCCGGGCTCAGTCGCCCGTCCCCGAGACCCGCCCCGGCTTACCTTTGGCGAGAGCTACGGTGGAGTTCTCGGTGTCGATGGTGTAGAGGATGCCCTCGTAGCGGATCTCCGCCTTAGAAATGAGGCTGATCTTGCTGCCGATGTAAGGAGTGCCCCCGCTCATGGCGCCGCCGCCGCTCCGCGCCGCTCACAGAGGCAGATCCCACGCCGCTGTCGCTGCTCCGCACGCCCGCTCGCTCCCTCCGTCCACCTACAGCAGCCGCCTCAAACTCAACATGGCGGCGTCGCCGGCTCCGCTACCCTCCCCCAGCCTCCCGCCCTCAAACCGCGGCGCGGCGGCGGCGGCGGCGGCAGCGGCGGCGGCGCAGGGCATGCTGGGCGGGCGAGGCCGCACTCTCGCGAGACTTGAACAGCGGGCGGGACGTCTAGTCTGGTAGCCTCGCCTGCGAAGCGTGGCTAGGCATTTTTGAAGAGGGCGAGTGGATGAAGTCTGGGAACACCGTGGAGACGACTGAAGAATCTCAGGTCCCTCCTTGTGTTCCCCTGTGAGACTTATGTCATTTCTATTTTTGTCAGGACCCGTATCTTTTTACTTTTACTTTCTTTCTGTACTGTTAGGTTGAACCCAGGAGCGTAGCATCGAAGTACAACTTTAGGCCTTTAAAGACATTAAAAAAATATAAATATAAATATAAATATTATATATATATATATTAAGGCAGAGTATCTCGTTAAGCTGCAAGGTGGGCTTCAACTCAGCTTCTACTTCACCCAGTGTCGGTGTAAGCACATGTCCCTCTTCCTGAAAAGTTAACACAACCTCCTCCATCCCTCGGAAAAATTACTGATCATTCTTCTTTGAGCCAGTCCGTGGGGTTGAGGTAAGTTGCTCTATTTGTGGCAATGTAGTGACCTAACGAGACCTTGTCTCTAAAGAGAGATGGATGGATAGATAGATGATTGATAGATAGGATATTGATCAATGCAAAGGCCTGGTGGGTTCAAACTCCAAAACAAGAAAAAAAAATTAAAGACTGCACGTTACCTTCTGAGGCAGCCAGGCCCTTCTTAAAGTTCTGGGCTTGCTACCATGTAGACCATCACCCGAGGATCTCTTTTCCCTACACCTACGTTCATCAGGCTTTTGCGGTAGGAGCTGGAATGCCATCCCAAAGTCTCTACTTTTAGCTCTTCTCTGTCCATCACTTTCAGGTTGCCTGGTTCAAGCTCATGGCTTTTTGTATTGTATATTGTTCAATCCCAGGTGTTTGCAATTTTGGTCATTTCTGTGAACTCCAATTTCATATAAATCATACCCTCCTGAGGCACTTATGTTGAATGTCAAATTATCATCTCAAAGTGCGTTTCCAAAAACATACTGTATTTTCTCCCTAAATTTGTTCTCTTCCAACTGTTCAACCATTGAGGTAGCTGGTGACATTTATTCAGCTGCTCAGACCAAATGCTTTGGTGTCACCCTTGACATCTCTTACCCTCACATCTGTTCTGACGAGATCTCCTGTCCATTCCACCTATGTAATATATCCCATGTCTGATCACTTCTCACCATCTCTATCCCTCTAGTTCTAGAAGAAGCCACATTCTACCTAGGATTATTGCAGTGGCCTCCTGAAAGTTCTCTTTGTTTCTCTTTCCCCACCTCCATATTTTATTCTTTAATTTTATTTATATTATTTATTCAAAACAAGCCTTGAACTTGAAATGATCCTGTCTTTGCTTTTGCCTCCGAGGTTATTGTGACTATAGGTATGCAGCACTGCATCTGGATTATTTTATTCTTAAGTAGTCGGGATCTTGTTCCAACCCCAGTCAGATCACGTCCCTCCTCACTCCCACTAACTGCGTGTTACACCAAACTGGGTGTTACACCAAGTGAAAAACAGACTCAGTGCAACGACCTGGCTTCTTCTGACCTTCTTTCCTCTTTCTGTTCCAGTCATTCTTTCTTCAGAGATGTCATACTACAAGCCAGTCTTTGGTTCAATGTCACCTCTAGAAATGACATTTAAGTGTTTCCAGACAGGGCTGGTCACTGCTGCATTATCCAGGTCTTGTTCAGCACCTGGCATGAGGCAGCTGCTCAGCAAATATTTGCTACTTGAACGAACTATAGCTGTATGAAAGCAGAGTACTGAAGTGTCAGGATGTCTGATGAACTGAGTGGTCAAATGGTGGGAAGCCTGTTGTTATAGAGTTGAGAAAGCAGGAGAAAAATGAAGAAGCTATGATGGTGTGTCTTCAAGGGAAGGTTAGGAAATTCCTAGTTTAGTATAAAGTTGGTGTGAGGGAATCCTTATGCTTATTCTTTCCTACTTTGGAGGCCTCTGATCCCAGTTTCCTTCTTGTGCTTCTTTAGTAAGCTCAGTCTTTTTTTTTGAAACAGGGTCTCGCTTTGTAGTTCAGGCTGGCCCTGAGCTCAGCCTCAAACTCACATCACAGCAACCCTTGTGCCTCTGCCTCCTCAGTTCTGGGATTACAGGCATGAGTCGCCACGCCCGGCACTGTGGTATGTGGTACTGATTGCTGCTGGGCGTAAGTCTCAGTGCCCAGTATTGTATGTGATTACCGGGGGATCTAACCCGGTCCTTGAACTTTAAACTCAGTCTTTTTCAATTTTACATTCCCCATTTTTACATTCTCAATTTCTAATTTTAAATTCCAGTTTTATTTCCAATTTTAAATCCCTGAATTTACATCTCCTTCCCATATCTGATTATCAGGGTCACATTCACTATGTAGTATGTTGGTTTTTTGTTTGGTTGATTTTTTTGTTGTTTGTTT
>PVIR01039302.1:0-14007 GCA_004026965.1 Petromus typicus
CTAGACTCTCCCACACAGGAATGGGGATCTTGGGGCTTCTAGTCTATCCCCAGTAGTAGGAAAGTTGCTGGTTGGCACCTGAGGTCATTTGTGACTTTCACTGTGCTTACTCAGACTCATTCACAGGGGAGTGGAGTTCTGAGGGCTTCTAATCTGGTCCTGATGATAGGAAGGCTGCTGGCTGGCGGAGGAAGTCACTGTACAACCTCTGCTGAGTTTATCCAGATTCACATGCTGTGGAACGGAAATCTGATGGGCTTGTGGGCGAGTCTCAATGACAAAGAGGCCATCCACTGGTAGCAGGAGGCACCCCCAAGTACTTTGCAGTGCTAACTGGGAGCCCCTGGGGTGCCTTCTTCTTTTTGAAAGAGTCTTGCTTAGTAGTTCAGGCTGGTCCTGAGCTCACTATGTAGCCCAAGCTAGCCTGAAACTCACTGCAATCTTCCTGCCTCTTCCTCCCCAGTGTTGGTATTACAGGCGTTGTGGTGTGTGGTATTGATTGCTGGTGGGCATGAGGGGTGCTGGAACCACTGAGCTAAATCCCCGACCCCTGCCTTTTTTTAAAAGACAGATTCTTGCTGAGTTGCTAAATTATCTAAGTTGGACTTGAAATTGTAAACCCTCTGCCTCAGCTTTCTGCTAGGATTAAAAGTATATTCTATTTTAAACAGTGTTCATCAGTATTTTAAAGCCTTCATCCTACAGTCCTCTGAAGGACACTATGCATTTTACTGCTAGGAGAAAGTCTCAATATCAACAATACATTTACTTAGCATTCTCCCTTGTTGGTTTAGCAGAAAAAGTAAACACTGAGAATGAAAATATAAAAGAACTTCTCCTTTCAGGTGCTGCTGGCTCTGGACTCAGAGTTCTTGAGAAATATTTTCAGTTATAATCTATGGTTTCTTTAGGTTTACGTATTCTGCTTTAATTAAGTCAGACATTAATTAGCTGTTATGATTCAGCACCTGGCAGGTATGTCCAATCTGTAACTCCCAGTGGACAACTAGTAATGTGGATCCATGAGAGTATAAAACTATAACATTAGTGTGTGATTTTTAATAATATTTTCATGAGTAACTCATGTAGTGCTTGAGTGTAGACTATGAAGGTGTTGAGAGAATGTGAGAGGTCAGAGCAGTGCTGGCCCCACCAATGATCCAATCAAGTCGTGTGTGTCAGTCACTGCATGGACTTGTGCAACATTGCAAATGAAATACAGTGAATTACTAATGATAATACTTTACCTACCTATGAAATACTGAAGTCAGCTTGAGAAAAGAAAAAACCATATACAAAGGGAAGCCCATCAGGATCACAACAGATTTTTTCAACACAAACACTCAGTGCAAGGAGAGCTTGGGGTGAAGTGTTTCAAGTCTTGGAGGAAAACAGCCTCCAACCTAGACTGATGTACCCGACAAAACTATCTTTCAAAATCAATGGGGATGATACTTTACCTACCTAAAATCAGATCAACAACTCTGATGAGCACCTTGGGAACTCACTAAGAGTTGCAACCACCTCTATAGAACCAGGCAGTGATGCAATAGTTTCACAGAAATAGTTCATCTCTCCCATTAGTATTATGCTTTGTGTTGCCCACCTTTTAAAAAATACTGTGAAGTAAAACACAAAAAAGGAAGCTGTGTTATTTATATACATTATCTATTTTAGATCTTTTAAGTGCAGCCCAAGACCATTCCTCTTCACTTGAGGTGGCCCAGGAAACCTGTAGTGGTCAGCTTTCCCACAGATGAGGTAAAACACCCAACACTTAAAGGAGTTTTATTTCATCTCATTGTTTCAGAGGTTTTAGTCCACGGTCAGGTGCTACCAAGGCAGAAGCACCATGGCAGAAGAGTGTGGCAGAAGAAATTGTCACCTCATAGCATCCCTATAGCAGAGAGCAGGCCAAGAGCCCACGCGAGAGGAAAGGGGCTGGGACACCCCAGTGACCTGCCTCCTCCAACTGGTCCCATCTCCCCCATCAGTGGATCAGTCCAGTGATCCAGTCACCTTCCGAGAGCCCCACTTCTGGACACCGGAGAAGCGGAATGTGATGGACTCAGGACGAGCTCTGTCTTTGAAGAGCTAACAGTAGAGTTATAAAAGAAAAGATCTTCTGAAACACCAAGCTGTCTGAGCACAGCTGAACATACATCTGTGTCCCTGAATCTGTTTATACTCAGTGCATGAGAAATATCAGTGAGCTACCAGTTTAAAACACAATCTGAAAAAGCTTCTGAGAGGGAATGGGACAAGAACCCAGGAAGAATGGCAGCCAGGCTCCTGTTTTCCTTTAAGAGAGGGTCGTTCTGCCATGACCAAGTCAACCTCTGTGAATCTTGCTCTAATTTAGCCTAGTTCCAAGCAGAAACCTAGCTTTTTTCTGCTCCCTAGAAAATGGAAATAAAATTAAAACCCTCCTCATTGGGCAGTTGTGCTTCTCTAATCATATATGAAATGAAAGTATATTTATATGAGTTAAATGCTTTCAGTTGTAAGAAATGGCATTGAGCATAAATAATGCACGATATTTATTAGTTGATACTACTTTAATAATGCAAGGAAGCTGCTCTACATCAGGTTTTCTGACCATAGCCTACAATGCTGAAGGACATTAATTAACTATATGGTAACACACAAGCCCCTTCATTCTTATTCCCGAGGCACTCAGAGGGAAAATGGGTCTGAGATGGCTCAGATCTCTTTGTCTTTGTCCCTTCTGTGGGACACTGACATATACACCACTTTCTTCCCGGGGAGACTCATACAGGGAGAGGCCCAAGGAAGGTGGAGCTACAGTGGGCATCATGAGGATTCCCCTCCCCTGGTATCAAAGATCAAACTCAGGACCTTGCACTTGCAAGGCAGGCACAGCACCATGAGCTAAATCCCCAGTCCTTATCATGAAGACTTTCATTGCAGAAAAAAAAGAAACAGATTTTGGTTACTTTGGAGAGAGGAGTTTGCTGGGTAGATAGTAAGTGCTCACAGAACTGACAGCTGAGGTGCAAGGTTCAGAGCTCATGAAGGGACAGAAAGATCAGGAAAGTAAGGCACCAGGACTAGCCATAACCAGTATGGACTGTGATCCCTGCTTGCTTCCTGGACTCTTTGTGCAACTGCTCAAGATGAAAGTCCTGGGAGAAGGAGTGCAGGTGGCTAAGGGGAGATGGCCTGTGCACACCTGCACTGCACTGGGGGGGGGAACATGGGAGCCCTGGCGCTGCCGACTTCCAGCACCCGCAGGTGCACTGGTAGGTACCAGGGTGCAGCAGTGCACAACAGACAAAGTCTGGGTCCTCACAGAGCCTGCAGTCTGGGAGGCAAAGTCTGGGAGATGCAGGGAAGGGCTCATGGTAATAATCACTTCTTGGAGTCAGTACTGATTGATCTTTCAGTAGCAGGCCATGGACTAAAAACAGAGCAAACACGATAACATAAAATGACCCTGGCTTCCTGCCACAGGAACAGACACCTGGAATGAGGCGTTAAAAGTGCTGCAGCTGATGATCCCAGGGCTCCAGGAGACTCAGGCAGAAGGATCACCAGCTTCAGCTCAGCCAACCATCTTAGTAACTTAGTGGGACCCTGTCTCACAATAAGAGGGCTATGGGGGTAGCTCAGGGAAGAGCCCTGAGTTAGTCCCTAATGCCACAAATAAAAGACAGCTCAGTAGCATCCAGTTTGCACTGGGAGAGCCTCCAAGCACAGAAGAGGCTGCTCTCACTTCTAACTGGACAGAAAGGAATCAGAAGAGGCCACAGAAAAACAGAGACAGCTGCATGGATCCTATGTGTTGGGTTACGGTTTATCCTAATGATTGACACCGGACCATCCAACACACAGCTGCAGAACATACTCGGACAACAACAGCCGCAGCACCGCAGATTGTGGCTTCACTTGGCTCGTTTACAAGCACGGTCATTTTCACACTGGTTTTTCCTTTTGATTTTCTGTGAACACAGCCAGTGAGGCATTGTGGTTAAGTAATAGAGGACACTCAATATCATTGGTTTAGAAATATCAAGTTATAGAAAGAAAAGGGTGGGGGGAGGAAGACAAGAAAAAAAAGAAGAACAAAGGAGGGAGTACAGAAAGGAAAGAAGCGAAGAAGGAAGGAATATAGGAAGGGAGGAAAGGATGGAGGAAGAAAGGAAGGAGGGGAGGAAGGAAAGCATGGAGTTCCGGTCTGGAGGCACATTCATTTGGAGATAAGACCTAGTTCTAAAAAAACAGAGAAAGCACAGTTCCGCACCAAAGGAGGTGTGAGAACCCTTGTTGAAAGACTCCAAAGAACAATAACTAACATAATTAGGTGAGAAAATCCAAAAGGAACACTTGAGGAGAAAGGTTATACACAATACCTCGTGGAGAGGACCTAATTCACCAACCAGAGAGATGAATTAGGCTGCTATTTTACTGACTAGGGAAAAAAAAAGGCCAAAAGCATATACAATTTAGCCCGTTGCACAAAACTGCACAAAAACAGCAGTTTTTTGTTTCCTCTGCAGCAGAGGGAATATAGTGAAATCTGGCAGGTTGCAGAAAAAGAAAATCATAATTTTATATTCTGTGCAAATAAGTGTGCTGAAAGGGTCTCCCCAAAGCTAGTAGGAATTGTGCTCTGGGGTCAATGTTTGTAAATGACAGCAGGGAAGTTTCCTGTCCTTTTGAGAATTGGCCACAGTAATTTCCCACTTTGCTGGTGATTCGTGTTTGTCACCAGATAGTAACAGGTCCATTAACAAATCCTTCACAGCCGGGCCAGGTGGCCTAACTACTGGGAGCTAAGGCAAGGGAACCTAAGTCCAAAGCCAGTCTGGGCAACTTAGCAAGACTTTGCCTCAAAAAGAAAAAGAAAGCGGTCCTCTCAGGGGCCACATTAAAAAAAAAAAATCCTTTTCAGCTTTTGCACTTGGAATAGGAGCCTGGGAAAGACAACGATGTCGCCTTGTTTCTGACGCCAATGGCTGAATTCTAGGAAGTTTCAGTCCTTGAAAATATCTGACACCTACCTAGCTGCACATGACTTGATTTTCAAAGAGCTTTGAGACTGCCCCTTCCCTGGGGATTGAGTTTAAGTGGTAGAGTGACAGGAATCAAATGACACCCATCCTCTGACACCAGGGAGACTTTTGACGCTGCACAGCTGAACCAAACCTCACAATGCACTGGGGAGAAACTGGGAAAAGGTTGAGCGAGAGTGGCCGTCTTCAAATTGGAATACTAATGATGGCCTCTAATGAAGCCTGACAGGGCAATCTGTTTCTCTTTGTGGCTTACGCAGCGGTTCCCAAGCACACCCTGGCTTTGCAGGCAGGACACAACCAGATAAATGGGCCCTGCTGGTGAGCAGGTTGGAGCACAGCTGATCTTTCGTCGGAGATTAAATTAATTACAGTGGTTTTCTGGGCCAAAGAATTAGTCTTTTTATCTGTCATTATTGTATTGTTTATTAATCTCCGATGGGGACTAATTGGGATCTGAGCTTTTGGGTGCCAGGGATCTTAGTGATAGGGATGAAATTGTCCTCATTTGGAGTGGGCAGAAGAGGAAAGGTTGCCTTAGTTCTAGATGGGAAATGAGCTTGTTAATTCAAGACCTTCATCAAAGGACTACAACAGCCCAAGGCAAGAATAGTAAGGCAAAAAGAGCCAGGAAAGAGGCCAGTTTTGCCGTGTTGGCTCTGCCCAGATTAGCAACCACCTGTACGGTGTCCACAATCTAGAAAGAGTGCAGCGCAGGGAGCGACCCCATCCCACCCCCACCCCCTCTCCCCACCTGGTGCCACTCCTACATCCGGGTTCCTCAGACAGGCGTACTGGAATTGAGGAGGCCCCGAGTCCTGGGCCCAGGGAGACCCGGAGGAAATGGGAATACTTAACAGACAGTAAGGAGAATGTGGTGGGCCGTTCTGACGTGTGTTAAAGCGAGGCTGTTTCCTAGGTAGGAGAAAGGAGCCGGGACAACTGGCATGTCACCATGTCAGCCAAGGAACATATTCTCACTTTCTACTGCTCCAGTCCACTCAGGCTGCATGTGGGGAACCTGGGGGGTGCGCGGACAGGAGAGAAGTGTGTGTCCAAGCCATCTTGATACTGCCTAGCTGGAAAGAGAGAAGAAAATTCTGTTTGATCTTTAGTGGTTACAAGGCTGGAAAGCTCATAGTCCTTTGCCTTCAGGGGCCATTCTGGGCGGGGAGGTTCAGGGGAATTCCTTTTTTTGAGGTAGGATCTCTCCTTTGTAGTTCAGACTGGCCCTGAGCTCAGCCTTGAACTCACAGCAGTCCTCCTGCCTCTGTCTCCTCCCAAGTGCTAGGATTACAGGCGTGAGTTTCCGCACTCAGCATTGTTGTATGTGATGACGGGGGATCCAACCTGGGTCCTTTGCAAGGCAGGCGCTGGAGCCACTGAGCTGAATCCGCGGCCGGGAATTCCTTTTTGAAGGGCTCTGCTGGGAAGTTGTGTTGGTTTGCCTTCTGAGGTCCAGAGGGGTTAGGAGAAGGTGGTCAGTCAGAAGTTACTGTTTTACTTTTCTGTCATCGCTACTTCAAGTAGGCTGCAAGACTGGCAGGGTGCTACCAGGGCACTGCCAGGGCCAGTGGGTGACTGTCCAAGTAGAAATCTTGGCTCATCATCCCTGAATATGGACTCGCTTTTTTGTAGTCCTTCTCTTAGCAGCTATCCTGTCTCTTTAACATGCTGTCACTCCGGAAGTGCGAGACAGCCAGGGTTCCTGTTGCCTCCAGACTGTACCCCAGGATGGCTGTCTGCAGCGGACAGAGAGCGCATAGCAGTAGGTGCTGCAAGGGAGAAAGAATCACGCTTCCCTGTTGCCACAATTAAGCCCAGATCTTGAGACTTTTTTCTGTCCTACATGTTGTCTCCTTCATTTGTTAGTTAGCTCTGTCTGTTGGGTGCGATAAAAGAGTCTGTGTTTTCAACTAAGACAAGATACAGCCACCTCGAATCACTGACCACCGCACAATGTGTCTCTTAACGATTTCCTGTGGCTAGTCCCGGTTGCCCTGCAGGGGAGACTTTCAGCGTTCAGCCCACTGGTGAGCACCGCCATGATAGCTGGGATACAGGAGACTTCACTGCGGGACCAGAAGAGCAGCTGGATCCGAGGGCTTGCTTCACGGGGCCATTTTAATGCTGCTGCTCCTGCTCCTCCAGCTCTGGTGGGAAGGGAAACCTCCTGTGCCCTTGCTGGTTCTCACCCAGATGGTGAAGGAAAATTAGTTTTGTCCTTCAGGATTCCACTTTCCAGGTCTTCCGGCCAGAAAGCACAAGGTCTTCCTGTCTGTGTCACTGGTAATTCTAGGTCTCTGCTTCCTCAGAGTCAGAGACAGAAACCTTCGGAAAGAGGGAAAAGGCAACTCCAGACATGTGCTGCTGGCCTGTCCCTTCCGTATTGAGTTTCAAATATGATTCACCTTTCCGAGTCTGCTGAGAGTTGCTTTATATATTTATATATTTTGTCCAGGCTTTTTAGTTACAGCCAGTGGTGGCAACCTGTTTTCGTTACAGCACTTGTCCAGACAGTTTTCTTTTGTGTATGAAAACAAAGCATAAAGCCTAGGGAATTTTTCTGTACTACCTCCTTTTAAAATACACATCACATAGGTAATACAGGAGGTGCTTTGGAGCACAAAGGATGACGGTGGTTTCAAGCAATCAAATTGCTTTGCAGGCTAGCTCTTCCAATCTGGGTTTTCATTGCTTGTGATGAATAAATGTTTGCCAAATGAGTGAACAGGTATCAGTTGATTCTTTCTGTTACAAGGAGACTCCAACACATACTAGTGGAGAGTGAGCCTTTAATGAAACATAGAGGGCAAACAAGTTAGCAGAGATCGTCATCTTCCCATCAGAGATATGATTCAAAATTGGCAGCTATTCAAAGATTTCCAGGGGATGCTGCTGAAGCCGGGCTAACTCTGACAGGCTTGTGACCCCTGCGTCCAATTAACTTCGGATTGACTGTCACCGTTTTGTATACATCACAGAGCTAGAACAACTCTATACGCAGGGAAGTTGCCACGTACTCAGACAACAAGGATTTCCCAGGGCCGAAAGATCAAATGCTGAAGGAGTCCAACCACTGCTACACACCGACGATTGAGATTTTAAGTATTGTAATATGTGTCTACTATATTTTAATAATATTAGTAATTATCACATCTTATCTTTGATGTCTTTAAAAGGCCTTAGTTCATCACCTCAACCTGAAATGGTAGAATAGAAAGCAGTTCTTCCAGACTAGAACCCCTGATTCCATTTCCAGCCCTGAGGTACACCTGGTGTGGGCTTCACCCAGGTGTGATGGTCTCCACGACCCCTTCCTCGCCTATAAGGGGAGAGGACAGGGAAGCCCATCCAAAGGCAGTCTCAGTGCCCCGTTATCCAGTCTACAGTGCACAAGAGCTCTTTAGCTTAAATTCCCGACACAGGATGATTTGGATCTGAAGGAACAGAAAGTAAATTTGAAAGTCATTTATGTGTAAAGTCATTTATATGTAAAGAGAATGTATTGGCTGTCATGATGGAAAAGCTCTGAGATGTTAGGCTCCACTGCTTTCCTCTGCGTCTCTTCTCCACTGCTCCGTGAGGATGGATTTATCATCAAGTTGGCTTCCGGTATTTCTCATGCCAGCAGCACTCTGGCCTGAAGTCCTTCTCATTCACATCCTGGGATGAAAGTAACTTTCCACAGCCTTCAGACAAATGTCCCAGATTTCACTATAATTGAGCCACACCTGAAAAGTGTCAGAAAGCTCGGGATCGCGGACAGATCCAGCACGACTGGGGATGCCAGACGACTTCAGTCTCACCCAAAGCATGTTGATGCAAAGTGATAATATTCTCCAAAAGGAATATTAGGAAGAGGGGGAAGAAATAAACGCTAAATAGAAGTAAATCTGCACTGCACTGTGTAGATAGCAGAGCTTTATATTCACAGTATCATAGCTCACTTCGGAGCACATACCTTCTACCTCTCTGTGTTTGATCTCTTACTAGTTTGCATTAACATATTTAAGAAGCTCAACATAGGACATCAACGCTTACTCTTGAATTGTGAAGATGATTCTAAGGATGAGAAGTATATTATCCATTTGGTTTGCAGCCTATGGAAGAGCTTAGAAAACTGCCTTTTATACAAATGGCAGATATTCTTCTTGCAACTTTGCTTTTCAAAATGGCCTTTTGCATTTGTGAAAGCTGACAAGCGTGTTAGGCTTGTGTGTTTCTCTGGACAGCCAAATTCTTTGCAAACTAGATTTATTCATAAAAGATATAGCTGATAGGTTCCAAAAAGAGCCTGCACCGGCCAGATTTTATTAACCGATCTAGCCACTGACTTTTCTGAAATGGGTCCACTGACTCTTCTTACAGCAGAACTAATTGTTTTTGTAACAGCTTAATGTGTACAACAATTTATTAATAACTTATGTACAATGACTTCATAAAATACTTTAAAAGGACCTTTGAGCCTGGAACGGCTGTTCCAGTTTTGTCTATTTTCACCCTGTGGTTCAGATTTCTGATTTAATGGTTACCTAACATGGGCCAGAATTCCTAATAATGTAAAGACTTATACTCTTTATTTCTCTTCCTTTCTCTACTTCCTTCTTCTTCTTTTTTTTTTTTTTTTTAAGTTTTTTGAGACAGGGTCTCACTTTGTGGTTCAGGCTGGCCGGGAGCTCAGCCTCAAACTCACGTCACAGCAATCCTCCTGCCTCTGCCTCCCGAGTGCTGGGATTACAGGCGTGAGCCACCACCCCTGGCACTGTGGTATGTGGTACTGGTTGCTGCTGGGTGTGAGTCTCCACGCCCAGTATTGTATGTGGTTTCCGGGGAATCGAACCCAGGTCCTTGCACTTGCAAGACAGGCACCGGAACCACTGAGCTAACTTCCCAGCCCTGTACTTCCTTCTTATCAGAAAACTTAGAAGTCTGAAACTCTGTGACTGATTATCTTATGTACCTTTGGAGGCTCAAGAGCTCCTTCAAGATGAGAATTTTTAGCTTTAATTTACAAATAAAGAAGGTAAAACTCAGAAAGGATAAAAAGCTTACAAAAAGTCAATTAGGAGGTATCAAGCCAGGTCTTTTGATCAGGTTTGATACTCTTTCTGTCAAAATGTGTGCATTTGGAAGCTTATTAGAGTTACCACCAAAATATCAGTTTCACTTTGGGCTCTAGGAAGGAACTTTACTATCTGTGTTCGTCCGCTCTTGGAATCAGTCAGAAGAGAATTGTCATCGCCATGGATCGTCCAAGGAAAGGACCATGTACTAGGCCAAATGAGCCTCCAGCTTAATCTGAAGAGACACTAGAGGAAGAGTTTAAAGACTCTCCTGACTCTTACATTGTGGAATGCTGGAATTCAAGGGCAGCTCATAATTCCAAGAGCTCTGGCCGCATCGTGAAGAATGACTTACTCAGCTCCACGTGCCTGTTTCTGACCATATGCATCTTGTACAAACAGTTCAGTTCACGTTAGAACTATGACCACAGAACGCTTAATGCTTCCTCATGTCCCTTCTGACCCAGAACACGGTGCTACCCGCCGAACAGATTCACGCTGGCTCTGTGCGAAGGCTGTGATCACCGTGGATCTGCACAGGAAAGGCCCATCCAATTTTAAATTCAATTTGCTTTGCACATGAAGTCATCCGTGTGGCCACCAACCACAGTTGTCCCCGCTGATAATCATTCTGCTCTGGGTTAGAGTAGGATTAATTCAAACCACCAGTTAGAAAAACAGAAGTTTCCCTGCAAAGAGCGTAGTTCTAAGTTGTTGTACGGTCCTTTAAAACTGTGCTTGGATCGCAGATGCATGTGGCATGCATTTTGCTAAAAAAGCACAGTGAATACATTTAAGAGCCTAATATTTGATACCCCTCTTTGTAGCTCAGTAGAACACTGATGATTTTGTTCTAAACAAAGCTAGTTGAAGGAGATATGTTTGAAGTTACCGTGGAAGATAATGAATTATCTCCAATGTAACATGGAAAATGGGTGTCTTATTTCCTTGTTTTGGCACAGCGAAACTATTGTCAAATTACATTAGCTTTAAGTGAATGCTTATGATTTAGGTTTTTTTCTTAATAAGCATGTATAATTGTTTTAGCATAATAAGTACATGTTCATTTTAGAATTTAATTACTACGCTTTAATGTCACTTAGATATAACTGGATTTGTACCAAAAATGGTTATGAAGCTGAATGTTATATTTTAATGAAAAGTAAGATTTTTTTTTTTAAGGTTTTTTAAGGTTTTTTTAAGGGTCTCACGTTGTGGTTCAGGCTGGCCCTGAGCTCAGCCTCCGACTCACATCACAGCAGTCCTCCTGCCTCTGCCTCCCAAGTGCTGGGATTACAGGCGTGAGCCACCACGCCCGGCACTGTGGTATGTGGTACTGTTTGCTGCTAGGCGTGAGTCTGCACGGCCAGTATGGTATGTGATTACCGGGGATCGAACCCGGGCCCTTGTGCTTGCAAGACAGGCGCCAGAACCACTGAGCTATATCCCCAGCCTGAAAAGTAAGATTTTATAATACTTACAAATAGACTATTTCAGGTTCTCTCACACACACACACACACCTTAAAACATTAGCAGCTGGTTTTACTCTCTTCTTTCTGTCTATATAGAATTTGAGAAGAAAGTCTATTTTTTTTCTTTTCTATTATCAAATGAATTCTTGTTTTAGACAGAACTGGTCTAGCCTAGCAGGGTGGTGAAATCTTTCTAAACCTGCAGAATGTTTACTGCTCTTCAATTCTTAGATTCTCACACAATAATCTGTGCTGGACTAGAGAGCTTCAGCGATTCCTTCCCATTACGTCCTCTTCCTTCCACTTTCTTTTTTTTAAAATGAATTTATTGGTACATTTTAAGTATACATTATTATCACATTCATCATTGAGAATTTATACCTGTGCATGGTATGTCTTGATTCTTATTTTTTTTAATTTTTAAATCTTTATTGGTACATTACAATACACATCATGATTGCACTCCATAATGGGGATTTGTACCAGTATAAGACACAACTTAATTCTCATTTTTTCCCATAGCCCTACCCACCCTATCGCCCCCCCATATACATAAAATTTGTTTCCTTATTTTTTTGTTACAATCTCAACATTTCCCCCTTCTTCCTATTTTACATTGAGCATTTTCTATTTCACAATATATAACATACAATTCTAGGACTGATTTACACCTTGATTCTTATTTTTTCCCATTCTGCCCTCCCTTCCACTCCTCGAACCCGCCATATACATAAGCTCTGTTTCCATTCCTTCTTCCTTAAATTTCCATCAGCCAGTGTTTCTTTGCCAAGTGACTCATCCACAGCCCTATGATTTTCTGTGGCTGACTGTATGGTAGGGAGACTGTTGGGTAGGCCCGTGAATTTTTTTCAACTAAGACTTGGGAATTTTTTTCATTGGAAACGTAATTCCACCATTGTTACATTACTGCTGTTATTCAGTTGGGCACTGGGAATTGACAAGGAAAATGAGATTATGACTTCTTGACTTGCTGGGTTGTATTCATAAGCCTTCCTTTAACATCATCTTCCCATGTATTAGGACATCTTCATCTGCTACGGCTCCATGAGAACCTTAATTCCTAAATTCTAATCAGTTATATTTTCAATCATTAGTTCTTCAGCATGGGAGTGAATATGACAAGACGACACTGATTTATACATTTTGCCCATGATGAGATAACAATGACTATTGTCAGCACATAATTTGTCCTTGTCTTGATCAGAAATAGTAAGATTTTTATGAAAATAAATTTTGGTGATAATAAGTTATCAATTATGTGACAGCTATGACATCTCAAGGGCTTGCTGTAAATGGTGTCATTTAATCCTGCCAGGAACCCTGTGCCCCAAGGCATCCATCATACAAATAAAGAAATGGGCACGGGCTGATGGACACCCAGCAGTGCATAGTGAGCTGGAGTTCCGTGTGCCTCTGTCACCCTGAAAGCTTGTGCTTTTTGGTTTGAGACTAAACAAAGCATAAACTAAGACCTGGGATCTGATTTTTCCCCAATCATTGCTCCATTACAAATATGCTTGTTCACTCTTGTTCTTAAAATACACAAAATTACTCATAAACATTGGAGGAATAAGACAAATCTTGAATGTAGAGCTTGCTTCTTCAATAAGTTGGTGACATTTTTCAAAAATTGAGAAAGAAGAAAGGGGAGCTGTTTTATCCAGACTAACAGGGACCTAAGAAACAGAAAAACTGAAGACAGTTTGTGGGCCCTGTTTGGTTACTGAGTCGAGATGAAGTATAAAATGATATATTTGCAATATTTGGTATGGACTGGGTGTTAGGTAGCAAAAGGGAATTTTATCAATGGTAGTAATGACTTTTCTCAACTTTGATAATGGCTTACATTTATATTTGTTTTTGAAAAGGAAGAAAGGAATAAAAGCAAGGGAGCAGTGGGCCAAGTAATGTTTGATATTGTTCTTAAAATGCTCTCTGAGTGGTACACTTCGGAATTCAGTATTTGATTTTGCGACTTTTGTATTTATAGAAGGAGCACTAAAGAAAGAAAAAGCACAAAAACCTACTTGCTTTTTCTTGCTGACAGGCTTCTAGATAGGATGCTCTATTTCTTAGGCCAAACTTTTCCATGCTAATGTTACGTTTGGACACAGGTCACCTAAGATGCGGATATAGTTGGCGCTGCACTGCCCCCTTGTGACAAGTTTGCGGCATGACACCTGATGGAATCCCCTGGCCTTCCGGCCACCCAAGCTTTCCTCTTCCTCTTTGACAGTTGAGCTCAACCGCTAGTTTTAAATTTAAATGCAGGCTTTAGGAGGCTTTTAGCAGATAATGGTGTCTTTGTGCAGGCCCGAGTCCTGAATGCTTCCTCCCTGCACTCAAGATTCTCTCCTTTTCATTGCTCTCTCTAAACAATAAACTGCATAAAAGTGGGAAGAAAAAAAAAA
>PVIR01039303.1:0-14006 GCA_004026965.1 Petromus typicus
CCCACCCTACCACCCCCCCATATATATAAAATTTGTTTCCTTACTTTTTTGTTACAATCTCAACATTGTCCCCTTTCATCTTATTTTACATTGAGCATTTTCTATTTCACAATATATAACATACAATGCTAGGACTCATTTACATCTTCATTTTCTCATACCAGAGAAAAGATGCGATATGTATCTATCTGTGCCCTATGTATTTCACTTATGAGGATATCCTCAAGGTATGTCCATTGAAGTAGAAATGATTCAAACTTATCATTTTTTATGGCAGAGTAGTACTCCATTCTGTAGAAGAACCACAGCTTTTTTATCCAGTCTCCAGTGCAGGATTTTTAATCAGACACAGTTAACTAGAAAAGAGGCAGTAAAGAAGGAAAACAGTGAGTTTTGTTTTAAATGTTGGTAAGCCTGGGAGATCAAGATGGAGATCGCTTGCAGGGATCTGTCAGTGAGTAACAACTCTTTGATACATTTGCAGGGTTTCTTCTTACTTATCAAAGTTCCACAAAAATAGACAGATGATAGACAAGCCATGTGGAGACATGTTGACCTACTAGTCACTCAATTGTAGCTACAAAAGTTTTCTAAAACTTTAATCCAACTGGGTTTCACATAAAGCACTTTCTAAATGGACCATTAAATACATTGAGTTTTTTGTTCCTTATTTTCTCAAATACTTAAAAGCAAAACTCACAAGATTAGCTTCTGAGTTTCCCTCTTTCGTGCCTGAGAATCTGAGCAGTTCTTCAGAACATGTTGTTGATCCTTTTCCTCACTTGAAATACATACTGTGTCTTCCCTTTGAACAGTGTGAGACTTTATTTTATTTGATAGCCTACTCTCTCTTTAGCTCTAAGTCCTGTGAGAGAATGAATGGGATAAATTCCGAAACAAAGCATGAGCTGCTTTTCATTCCGGCACGGCTGCATTAGAAGCAACTAATTTTAATGTTAGCTACGTATCAATCTTTTTCACAAAAATTGAATTTATGATTTTGTTATGAATTTTAGACCCATCTGAGCTGACCATAGTATACCAGTGAGTTCTACAATGTTTATTAATTTGCATGCACTTACTGTGTCTCCTAATACGTAGTGTAGTTGTTAACTTGTGGAAGAATCATGGGTTCTGGAGAATAAATTAGAAACGTCTTCACAGAAAAGTGCAGCAAACTCACCTCCAGTTACATACTGTGTTTCAGGGCTATTGAGTACTTCTTAAAGCCCACTTGAAATCTTTAGACTTATCTGGGTCCCAGGTTGAGAAAGTCTGTAATAAAACATCTCTGATTTCCATGATCAGCAACTGTTCTCCTTCATGAATTCATTTCTTTTGAACTAACCTTGCCTTAGTCATTTTTCTCTTTGCTGAGACTAAGTGAATGATTCTCAAAGTTAAAGGAAGAAAGGTTTATTTCAATTCACAGGTTTAGAGGCTTGCTTCCTTAGTCAGCTGGCTCCAAGGCAGAGTGGGTAGCAAAAGGGCAGTACAGACGAGAACCAGTTCCTGGTGGGTAGAAGGCAGCAAAGTAGCAAACCCCAGTGACACTTCTTTCTGTCCCTTATATTCCATACAGGCTGCCTGCCCTTTGAGAGGGTAGCGTTAGCACCTAGGATAGGGCACTCTTACTCCGACTGCCACACTCTAGCTCCCCCACCTTTGACCGCTTTGATCTTTGAGGGACATGTAGATACAAGACATAGCACAGCTACGATGTGAACCATACTGTTCATTATCCTTGTGGTATAATGGTTATCAGTACACTCTTCCGAAGAAACGTTTCTGTTCTCTTCAATTTTATTTGTTCCTTAGCCTCGTCCAACATGGGAAAGCAGGTAATAAGAGCAATAGTGGTCTGATCAGTGATACATGAGGTCGTGAACTCCCATTTGTGTAAAACAGCTCCAGTTTAGTTTTTGTCTCAGCACAACTATTCAGAGTGCTCATTTCACTTTTAAAAGTGACTTTAATTAATGCTATATTATATATCACTCCTATTTATACCTCACTTACCAATGCTAGAAACTTCTAAGCAGTTTACTATTTATTAATTTAATACAAGAAATTGAAAAAAAATGATAACAGGAAAAGCAGGAATTCTTCCTAATAAGTCACAGAATAATTTTTGAGAATATAGTAAAAATCTAATAAAAACATAAATGGAGTTCTTAGATATCATTTATGTCACTGAATTTAGAGAACGTATCCCACTTCCCAAAAACTCTGTTCTCTAAAACATAAAACATTAAGCTTTTGAGGGGACAGTCTAGCTCTGAAATGTAACAGCCTTTTTCAGACAGCATTCCTCCTATGTTTTAAAAGTAAAGTTGTTTCTGACAAAGTAAGATTTTTATTCTCAAAAATGTGATCATCCATAAAAGTGATAAGATTGTACGCTGCAGAAGATAACATGCCTGCAGTTTTCCCTGCGTAGAAAGTAAGGTGAAAATACATGATCCATGAGGAAAGGTACATACTAGTTTACTCAGTTCTATGTATTGTTATTACCCTTCTGTTGCAAAACATCAACAGTAAAAGTCCTTTCAACAGTAAAGGACATCAACAGTCCTTTCAACAGTAAAAGGACTAAGAGTAGTTTCAGTGATTTTTTTAATAAACCATAATAATTTTAAAGGGTGTGAAAATATTCACTAATAAATATTTGGTGACTGATACAAAATCTCATCCAACACAAAACCTCTCTGAATGATAATTCTTTGTAACTAAGCATCGTTTGATATCACAAATGGATCTTTCCTCCCAGAAAGCCCAGTGCAAAGTGTCAGCACAAATAATGGTTCATTTGATCATGTAAAAATCGTATTTCCTAACATTTTCTTGTTCTTGTCATCATTTACCAAGACTTTTTCTTCTGTTTAGAACGAGATCTGTTTGGAGCAGAACCATTTGACCCATTTAACTGCGGAGCAGGGGATTTCCCTCCCGATATTCAATCAAAGTTAGATGAAATGCAGGTGACTATTTTAACAGATTGTACAACAAATATATTTTTTCTTTTTGTTGATCCTATCAAAACTTCCTTAAAATAATTACTTTAAAAAATAATTGTACTTAGTCTACACATACTTCTACACATGCAAAGGATTAAATTGTTGGTTTTCTTAATAATTTAATTTAGAATGGAAAGAAGATGATTCATTTTCTTATACAAAGTGACAAAGCTTTTAATGGTTTGTTGTTTGAAATCCAGAAATGAAAAGGTCAGTGCATTCCACTTACAAGATTTGATCTGAGTCTTCACAGTTATGAATTTTAAAGTCATGAATGAGAAATGAGGGAAAGTCTTTGTCAGAACAAAATCATTCTGTCTGAAAAGAAGCACTGTAGTGTGGTTGACAATTTCTGGACTTTTATAGAAAAAGCAGACACCAGTGACCACTTCTCTAGGAATGTAATCCAGTTGGGTGTTTTCTTTTTGTCTGTCTCTCGTTTTGCATTTCTAAGATGCTCTGGATGTTTGAAGAAATGGTCTTTAAAAGTTGTGCATAATGAGCCAGATGAATAGAGCCTGAAAAAGATTAAAGACTGCTACTTACATTTATCCTTTATATTTTGATGAAACTATTATGTGCTGTTTTCCATCAAAAAGTCTATATATGGTAGAATCCAGACAGACTCCAATTACGTGAAGCTGTCTGAGAAGACATTCTGAACACACTAAAGTAAGCTAAAGGAAATATTTGTTTGCAGTTCCTGGGCTCACACATTCACTCTCTGTGTTTTAATGTTCTCCCCTACCTGCCCTGCAACAAAAAACAAAACAAAAAACTAATGGGTGGACTTGAACCTAACAAGAGGAAATGCATTCATTCCCGGGAGAGATTATGTAAATAACCTTCCACTCATGTCCAGTTACAGCTCTGTTTTGTTTTTTAAGTATTATGTGAAAATTTTTAGGATCCAAATTTTAAAACATGCCTGAATTTTAATGTGTAATATGTTTGGAATATGTAATAAATATCTTGTGCTTTTCAAAGAATGTGTTAAAACAATATTCTCAAGCTGGATGATTTCCAATTACCTTTACATAAAAATATTCAAGATCCTTAAGTTTAAATTATTATAAAACTTTCTAAATATTTGTCACAAAACTTGTAAAAAACTTACCTCCAGAGTTCTTATTCAAATATGAAATAAAAATATAAATTAAATAAAAGCAACATTACCACACTATAAAATTCATATTAAGACCTTTAATGTCACAGAGTGAATGACATTTGCCTTAAATCACTATATTGAGTTTGTTTATATAAAAATGTATTTTCTTTGGTAGCACAAATTTTTCTATTTCTCAAAAAATATGAAACTTTCATTGAGATAACACATTAATTAGGATACTATGTTTCATATGAAGTCTGTTCCTACCTTTTTTCATTCCTTTTGCAATTAAGCGGGTACTGTCTGAGACGAGTGGATTTGTAGATACAAACACAGAAGTATTTGTTCTTAAGGGTGATGCATGACTCAAGTACTACTTTCTAATGAAAGACATTTTTTAGATTATCGCAAAATTTAAAAACTCACTCTAAAGTTTTAAAAATACAATCTAAGTCTCCAGCTCCAGATCTTTGTAGTAACCACATTATGTTTGAGAAACATTGCATTGGGATGACTTGGTGAACTGTGTTAGCCAAGAGATGTTAAACTGTGGTGCTTTCATTGTTGTCTTTTCTGCTCCTAATATTTTCTTAATATCTTCTTTTATTCTTGCCTGCTTTCATGCTGGGTAGCGCCAGAGATGGTTGGTATATTATTTTAATAATAATTGTAAACAACTTACAACCATTTGAAATCTAAAACTTTAATGCTTGCATGATTCACTTAATAAATAAACAGCAGTTTTATATGAGTGTGTCTGGGCATTAATGGTGTTTAGAGAGGTCCCACAACCTACATTGGAAGCTTATTTTTGATGATTTAGTCACTGTTGAATTGTTTGCCTCATTGCTTATTTCTCTTAGTCTACAATAAACTTGCAAGGCCACTTTAACCAAAGTAACAATATTTTCTTGATTTAAAATACATGATCAACTTGGTTGTTAATCTTGCCATGATAAATAATCTAATGCACATATTTAGCATGATTTGTTTAGGCATTATGTAAAACCTTAGGGCAGTATAATAAGTTGTGAATAGTGTACTGAACTAATAAGCCTAGTGAAATATCTAGTCAAATTGCATTTACACAAAGCTGTGATGAAGTTGTTCTTTAGAGTAACTGAATTACTTGAAATCACAGAAATGTCTACTGCACTCATGAATTTAAGCAGAAGTGTCACACTTTAATAGTTGTAAAATTAAATGGTTATTCAAAATCAACAATATAGTAATTAATCTGACAAACTGCATAACATGTTTATCTCAGAACTACAGCAATAGGATAGTCTGATGCAGCAGTCAGATAGTACTGATAGTGTATTTAATGAGCTGCTTAGTACATTAAGGAAGAGTGACAAGTCAATGAAAGATGAACATATTCCCCACAAGTGTTGCTAGGTTGACTAGTTCTAATTTTGGAGAAGAGCAGTCAATGGACGGTGCATCTTACTGCAATGCCCAAATTGTCAAATCATTAGGCCTTTAAACACATTGGGAAATAAGTGAATGTTCATTAGACTCTTGAAGTAGAGAACATTTTATAAGTAAACCATGCAGACATTTTGTTTTAGAAAGATTTCTAGTATTTTCTACTTTACAATATATAAACACATTATCCATGTTTATTAAAAGGGGTGAATGGTTAGGACACTGAACAGTCAGTAATTACTCAAAAATCAGTAGTTCACAGAACACCACATACAGCCAACATATATGTAAATATGTTCCATTTAATCAAGATAAACACACAATAAGAACCTGAAATGCCTGTTTGGTATAGCAATTGAATAATTTCATTTTCTTACTAATAATCAGTAAAAGTGAAATGTAATAAAACAAGCATTCTAAATCATTGCTAGGCCAAGGTTAGGTCATAGTATCCCTTTGAGAAGTAAGTTTTGTTAATATTTGTGTTTCTATTTGGTATTATACTTTGTAAAAGAGTATATTCTGAGGAAAAAAATTACAAATTTATTGACTTTATATATACAAATAACCGATTAATTTTTTTCATTGTAAAGTACTAGAAACAAATAAATTATTGTAAAAAATTAATAATATATAATGACAGATTAGTTTTCCAGTAAGTTTAATATAGGCTCTAAATTTTGTTAATATGAAAAAAGGAAAATAAAAAATTATAAGTATATATGTAATATGTTATAAGAATAAGAAAAGTAGGGCCGGGGATTTAGCTCAGTGGTTCCAGCGCCTGTCTTGCAAGCGCAAGGACCAGGTTCAATCCCCGGTAACCACATAACAATACTGGGCATGGAGACTCACGCCCAGCAGCAACCAGTACCACATACCACAGTGCCGGGTGTGGTGGCTCATGCCTGTAATCCCAGCACTTGGGAGGCAGAGGCAGGAGGATTGCTGTGATGTGAGTTGGAGGCTGAGCTCAGGGCCAGCCTGAACCACAAAGCGAGACCCTCTCTCAAAAAAACCTAAAAAAAAAAAAAAAAAAAAAAAAAAAAAAAAAAAAAAAGAATAAGAAAAGTAGTTATGTTAAAATTTAAATACCTTACAAATCAACAGGAAAAACAGATTCTTAAAGGACATGACTCAGCGTGTAACGGATGTTGCATATTGTTCTAGTTACTTTTTCATTCCTAGGACAAAATACCTGGCACCCACAAGTTAAAGCAGGAAAGGTTTATTTTGGCACACAGTTTGTAGAGGTTTTAGGACACAGTCAGCTGTATCCAAGCCAGGATGGCACTGCAGAGGGGCATCACAGAGAAGAAATAGTGTGTGGCAGGGCAGCAGGAATCAGCAGCAGCACAGCAGCAAGCCTTTTTTTTATTGAAATCTTTATTGGTACATTATATATACACATCATGATTGCACTCAACAATGAGAATTTATACCAGTATATGACACAACTTAATCCCCATTTTTCCCATAGCCCTACCCACCCTACCACACCCACTTCCTATATACATAAACTTTGTTTCCTTTCTTTTTTGTTATAATCTCATTATTTTCCCCCTTCCTACGTTAACATACATTCTAGAACTCATTTGCATCTTTATTTTATCATACCAGAGAAAAGATGCAATATTTACCTATCTTTATCTGTGACCTATTTATCTTCTGTGACCTATTTACTTCACTTATGGATATCCTCAAGGTATGTCCATTTAAGTATAAATGATTCAAACTTATCATTTTTTATGGCAGAGTAATACTCCATTCTGTAGAAGAACCACAGCTTTCTTATCCAGTTTCCAGTTGATGGACATTTGGGTTATTTCCAAGATGTAGCAATCACAAACTGAGCTGCTATAAACATGGGTGCACATATGTGATATGAGTCTTCCCTTTTCTTCCCATCTATGTTCAAAGCCTCTTGGTTGGCACCACCCACACCCAAGGTGTGCCTTCCCCTTGTCCCCACTCAGAACCAAGCTAAATGGGCCAATTTAATTAATCGGTGGACTAATTTAATTATCACACACTTAATCCATATTCACATACTCTAGATCCAGGCACCTCTGAAGAGCCCCACCCAGGAGCGAATGAAGCTTTGAGGGTGCCTATTAAGGCTCGTGCCTCAAAACATATGAAGATTTCTTCCTACATTCATCTGCTTTTCTCTGTTTCCAAATAGGAAAATGAGCCAAAGTAAACCTTTCCTCCACATGAGCAAAATGTTTCTTATAAAAGCTGCGAATAAGATTTGAATTAATTATAAAATCATTCTTTTTGTGATAAGTATTAGTTTATGATAATTCTAATCTCTACATGAAGTAAATAAAAGCCGAAGTCTTATTTTAAGGAATGGTATTTAGAAGTTTAAAATCCAAGAGAACATGGAAACCATAAAAGAATTTGATTTCATAAATCATAGTTTACAAAATGAAATGTCTGAAGGAAAAGCACAAAGTGTGGGGGAATTTTATTTTAGAGGGAAAGAAAAGGAATTTTATAGTAATATATCTGTTAACTGAGAGGATAAGATTAATCTCAGAGCACTCAAAGTATACTTAAAAATCAACACAGCTGTATTGTAAGTCATATTCAAGTGGTTTATTATTGGAATAATCATTAATATGTATTTTTGTTTGATTTCTGTCTTTCCAATACTGATAGGACAGTGATAAACACTATTTTAAAGATTAGTGAAATAATATTGATTTAATGTCAGTGTGAACCATTGCACTTTAAAAACATTGAATGATTGGAGGGGATGGATTTAGCTCAGTGGTTTCAGCACCTGCATTGCAAGTGTAAAGTCCCTAGTTCGATTCCTGGTAACCACATACAACAATGCTGGGGGTGGTGACTCATGCCAGCAATCAATCAGTACCACCTTCCACAGTGCCAGGTGTGGTGGCTCATGCCTGTAATTCCAGCACTTGGGGGACAGAGGAAGGAGAATTGCTGTGAGTTCTAGACTCACCTGAGCTACATAGTGAGCTTAGGGCCAGCCTGAACTACAAAGCAAGATCTTGTCTCGAAAAAAAAAAAAAAGGATGCTTATTTTTTTATTTTTAAAGTTGTCTGCCATTTATCGCTCATTTATAATACATGAGCAGATGACATTGTGCATAGCCCTTCAGATATCCAAATAAAATATTTAAAGAAATGATTTATTTATAATATTTTCACTTTTCAAAGTATTTGGCAGCTTTTGGAGAAACATACGTAAATGAGACAAAGTATTTCTTCCTGTTATATGAACAGATGTTAAAAATCAATGGTAAATACTCTGAACTTCACTCACTTGAATATAATTAGCATCCCAGGTACAAGGTGGAGATTAGAAAACCTTTGTACTGGAAACGGTATTCCTGTAGTTTCTGTGCTATAAACATAGTGAAGTATATTTTCTGAACATTATTTACAAGTAAAGTGCAGCTTACAGCTTCCTACTTACTTCTTTATATGCTGTTTACTTGGATCTTGCACAAATTAGTACATTTAAATACTCATTCTGAGTGAGAGTAGTGAGGGCACTGCTGCACTTTTACAGTGCAACCTACAACATGACAGGTCCTATCAATCAACTCAAGTCAGTGATCTTCTTCCCCCAGGATGGGGGTGGAATGAGATGGTGAGAACAGAGAGGACCTAAAAGTGCAGCTGTCACATCTAAGCCACAGGAGAGCTTGGAGTGGAGTTCATACTCTTTCACTGGCACCTTTTAACTCAGAATCTTAGGCATAAAAAAAGCACAGAATTCATTGCAGTTACATACAGATTTTCAATAAATCAGTGACCACTTAACTCGTAATACGTGTTTATGGGGCCAATCTACTAAAAGATAAGACTGTGTGGGAAGCTTAGTTTATGGAATCACATTAGCAAAAATTCTTTTATGCAGCCTCTAAGTGGTGGAAAACAGGGAGAATATATGAAAATTAACAGGCTGTCTTGAAGGGTAACTCTCTTGGTCATATTTAAATTAATAATGACCTTTCAAGCCAACTGAAAAATTTAAGCAGCAACAGAATAACATATCAAATAAGTCCTTCAGTAAAAAGAAATACTCAGGACTTAAGATTTAGAGTTATTGAATTTTGTGTGTCTTTTTTCCTTCTGATTCTCATGCATGCCACTCTGACACTTAAAATATTAAAATGTTAGTGAGTATAAATGTTGCCTGGGAGATACATCAGTATAAAAATTTGACAAGCCCACGTTTGGCAGGTAGTTTTGTTTTTTAGTTGATCTAAGTACAAAGATTTGAACTTCTACTCGTGGTTGCTTTGGCTGATGGTTTTATTTTACTTTGCATGTAGTAATTTTCATTCTGTTTTGCAGGAGGGGTTCAAAATGGGACTAACTCTTGAAGGCACAGTATTTTGTCTGGACCCACTGGACAGTAGATGCTGATGGTGGAGGGAGAGACCTCCACCTGTGTTCTCTTTGTCTGTGTCAGTGTCTTGGTCATGCATTCTTACTCTGAGACAGGTATTATAAATGTGCTGATATATTTTTGAACATCTTAACGTTTTGAAAACTATCACAGTAAAAAGTTGTCACATTCAGCATTGATCTGTAAGTTTTATTTTGAAAACAATTTAGTGTAAATGTCTACCTTACTTTTATATTGTTTTCTGTTTCTGTAATTGAAACACAGATCATCCCAATAATCTTCCTTGTCTGTGTTCTAAATAATTAGCATCTTGAAATTTGAGTTCATTCTTTAGGCTTCTGGTTTATTTCTGATGTCCCCAAAAGCCATACTGTAAATGATAACTTTTACAGTTCTGGAGAGATATGCCAATGCCAAACTAAACATGTTCAGTTTTCAAACCAATGAAAATGTTACCACTCACTAGATAGATACCATTGTATATATAAAATACTGCTCATATCACTGAGAAAATGTTCCTTTAAGTTCTGTCACCTCACCAGTGTTTAGCTGACAAGGTAAATACATAAGTTCCAATAATAATTAAATCAAATGTATTTAGAATATAAGCAAATACAAGATGATAATAATACTATCTGCTATTAAAAGTTAGTCTTTAAAATATTCTTTTATAAATAATCACTGTGGAAAACCAATTAGTAAAATTCATAAAAACCTCATTTCTGATGCGTAATAATATTACTATAAATTCTAAATATCGCCTGATTAATATTTCCTTTAAATGTATTTGAAATTATGCAGTGTATAGTACGATGCTTATTATACATACTTACTTTACCAAATACATTTCTCCTCACTAAATATGGCTATTTTCATATATTCTCCTTTAATAAAGATATTTTTCTTCACCAAAGCTGATTTTGTGATACCCTACTGGCTTTGATACTTTAAAATGTATGGCATTAAAATAGCAGGATATTTAGTGACATGACTTATTTTGTTGAAGTCGAGTCTCGTTTTTCAGAAAGCTCCAGCTTCTGCTCAGCTTCATCTTAGATGTGGAATTCTTGCACAGTGGAATTCTCCAGCAACTCAATCTTGCTGTGCTTATGGAACCTGCCCTTAAAAATACTCAGTATCTTTTTCCATTACATAAAAGACTAACAGCAACTGTGCAACAAAATTTTATGGTCAAATTTCTAATGTGATTTATCAGTTTAAAAGAAACAAACTATGAACACTTGGGCTTAGCTTGGATGTAACTATTAAAAATAAATGAATAAAGAGACTGTTTTACTTAAAGGAGTTTTCTTCAAGTGCTAAAGGTACATTTTCACTAGGAAAAGAAATCGAATGTGTTTATGCAGTGTTATATATGTATGTATCTCCATACTGTTCTATGGTATATGCAATCCTTTTTGTTTGTGTTGTTATCAGTTGTACTTTAATTAGAAGGTAGTGTATGTTTCATAAGAAAGAGTCTTTATAATTTTGTTTGTCATATAGTATTTTGGAATTTATATAATGAGAATGTTTCAAGCCATATATGTGGCTTATTTTTAACAGATAGAATTTGTATTTTTATTGTACTTTAAAAAGCTTTATGTAATAGGTATATATTTAGTGGCCATTTATTATCAATGGTAACACAATAGCATACTAAAATGATATTGGCATATTTAAGATATGTTACTTTACCAGTTTTTAATGGTAATCAATTATGCTACTGGCATGATTAAATAGTGCATAATCGGTCACCAGTTATAAACACTTACTCCACGAGTTCATTTTTATGACGATCTGGTCAAAAAGTGTATTTCTATGTAAACTCAATGATATGTTTGATTTTGCTGAGAATAAACCATTTTAAATAAATTAAATTGTATAACTTACTCATTAAACCATTTCCAGGCATTCTGATTCTATGTATGTAATAGATTTTCTTCATAAATTGGAGGAAGAGAGAGAACACTTAACTTTTCACTTCTCAAAGCCCACATACATTTTCACTTCATGAGCAAATGTCACTCAGTTGTGAAAACACAGATGTGATCCCACTGGTGAGAGAGCTCAGCGTTCAGTTCTTGCCACCAGAAGCATCTGGGATAACAACTGCTTTGTGTAAATATTGCTTTGAAACATTGCAGGCTCCGTTAGCCAAGTAAAACTACAGTAGGTATCTTTCCTGATATTTTTTAAAAATGGATTTGCTAGTAGGATTTTACATCATGATTTGTGTCATCATGAAAAGATTTTCCCATGCCCCAAATGTAATGTCACACATGGTAGAGACACACAGATTTCCTATGTACAGCCTTTGCACGCTGAACAATTCATCAGTTCATTAGATCAACTCTGTGTGCGACTCACTTTCGGCGATTACCAGGGATTATTCTTAGCAGATGAGCAAGTATCCAGAAATGAATTTGCCAACAGATGCTGTCAAACTAATGAGATCCCTACTTCTGTTAGTTTATTGTCATTAAAGGAGAAAGAAGAGAAGGAGGTAGGTTCATAAATTAAAGCCACTGGGTGTTAAAAAAAAAAGCTCCATGAACTGAAACCTTCCCTGGGAACATTTGTATTTCATTATCTTTAAATTTGGGTGTGTTGATCTGTCTAATATCTACAGGGTTAAATATCCACTGGGCAATTCATCAGTAGAGTAGAATGACAATAATCTTCATCTCTTCTTGTTTCTTATATTTTGGATTAAAAGTTTTTCAGAACACTTAAAAGAATCCATTGGGGGATTGAATTTCTGATAGGTCTTCCTTTCTAAATATTTTTTATTCTTTTTGATGTTACCAAAGCCATGAACAAGCTGGCTGCTACTGATTTCTATTCCAGGATTTCTTTGTATATTTCCAAATTCAGTGTTTACACATGATTTTGGGTTTCAGCTTCTGTTAAATTAATTTTGGCCCCAACTTTGACAGCTACATCTCAGACTCCACCTAAACTCCACCTTTTGTCGGCAGCAAACAAACTGGATACGTGAGTGTGGTTGGTTTTGCCTTTGGGCCCCTGTGTCTTAAACAGGACTTGGTGTCTCTTTCCAAGGTAACTTCAGACAGATCTTTCAATAACTTGTGCTCCCCACAAACTTTAACACCAGTACACTTGCCCCATATTGCTACCTAAGGTCGAATTTAACTTCTGGAATTCTCTCACTCAAATGCCTAATTTTTCTTGAATTCATCCAAAGTGAGTTTCCTTTGATAGAGCACAGACTTCAGCTCCTAATTCCCCTGTCAAGCTGCATTTCTTTGCTTTCAAGTGAATCATTATGAAACATGAGTAGTATTTAAATAACAGACTGTATTGTCTCTTTCTAGATTCACTTCACCAACTCTACTTCACAGTCTAAAAGAATACTGTTTACTAAACTCATAGTGAATAGCACACACTAAAAACACCCTGAAATACTTAAGGCATTGAATTTGAAGGCTCCTTATTTTTCTGACAATACATAATAAATTCAAGAGCTGAATTTCTTACTGTTTTAAGTCAGTCAGTATTACCACACTTTCATAATCCTACTACAGAAATGTGCAATCGTTTTATCACATTTACCATAGTTACATCTCTTGGCATTTGCTCAGATGCATATTCATGTTTCACTGCACCCACCTGGTCCGGAGAGCAGGTGGCTCCAGTCCCTCCACATGCAGTAAGACTTTTAAAGGTTACTGTTTTCTTTTTTTTTTTTAATTATCTTTATTGGTACATTAAATATACACATCATGATTGCACTCCATAATGGGGATTTGTACCAGTATAAGACACAACTTAATTCTCATTTTTTCCCATAGCCCCACCCACCCTACCACCCCCCATTATATAAAATTTGTCTCCTTACTTTTTTGTTACAATCTCAACATTGTCCCCTTTCACCTTATTTTACATTGAGCATTTTCTATTTCACAATATATAACATACAGTGCTAGGACTCATTTACATCTTCATTTTCTCATACCAGAGAAAAGATGCGATATGTATCTATCTGTGACCTATTTATTTCACTTATGAGGATATCCTCAAGGTATGTCCATTG
>PVIR01039305.1:0-14010 GCA_004026965.1 Petromus typicus
AGCTGAGGCTGTGTTTGATCAGAAATGTAATGGTTAATGTGTTTCGAAAAAGAGGTGGAGGAATATAGATGCTGTTCCTCTTAACTGATTTCCTTGAGGCAGCAATGTCCTTGTAACTCTCTCGGTTTCCTTCACTTCATCCTGTAATGGAAAGTGTTGGGTGAAGATGCAATTTCCAGAGACTCAGCTTCTACAGTTCCTCATTGTGTGAAAGTCTGCCTGTCAGAGGTACAGTTTGGTTTCTTCACCTCATACATGGAAGGCCAGAGTCTTTTTCTCTGAGAACTCTGAGATCCTGTGTGAAAGCTCATTGCTGTTAAATGAACCACATATTCTGCTATATTATGAGAAATAAAGTACATATTTTGATCTCTACTTGTTCTACAAGTTTCTTTCAGGAGAGCTAAACATGAGAAGAAAAGGGTGCCATTTATTATCACCTTTCTATACAAGCATTGATGTCCTTTTCCTAGGATCACTTGCTTAACTTCTGAAGGACACAATTGCAGGTTCAAGTCTAAGCTGGACAATTTAGTGAAATTTGCCTCAAAAAAAAAAAAAAACTTACTAAGAATGTAGATCTATGTGAGTGCCCTGACTTCAACCCCTAAAGCTCCATGCAAGTAAAAATAAAATTTAAAAAGAGCAAATGAGAAAGAAAAAATGCTAGACTTTTCAATTACATGCTCTCAATAATGCTAATGGGATTTTACCCTGTTCTTAGAAGTAGATCCATCTGGAAAATGTTATTTGTGCTGGTCATCTTGTGGTACACTGTGTTTTTCTAAACCAAAAAGTTTTGTAAGGAGGTGGTTAGTTAAACTGGAACAGGTTTTAAATAAGTTGATTTGGTAAGTAGTTATTGAAAAAAATGTTGAAGCTTAACTTTGAGAAGGCAGATGCAGAAAGACACTAGAATTCTTTCCTCATTTTACAAGTTCACAGTGTAGAAGGACGATAGGCTTGTTCAGAGTCCCTCAGTATATTTGCAAATTTCATGGTGGTAGAATTGGCTGAAATTGATACTTTTCTGTCAAATGGCAAATTATTCTTGAGAAGTGATAAAAACCTCTAGAGATTTGCAAGCATTGATTGAGCAACTGTTTGTAGTGATATTTTTAGGGGACATTTGAACATTAGATAGCAACTAGGAAATCTTTAAAAATCTCTTAAAACTCTGAACTCTGATCTTGTAATTCCATGACTAGACTATGTGATATGGTCTAGAGAGGCATGAAAATGTGGACTGGGTGCAAATCAAGATAGTGAATGTTGCTAAGGGCAAGTAACTAAGCTATTTAGAATAGAAGCCTTGCCATCACCCAGTCTAAACCTCAGCACTGCATGGCAGAACGTGATTTTATCATTCTGCCAGTGTTGATCAAACTCAGAAAACTTTCACTCTAATGAAGTTTGGATGCGACTGGTATATGAAGGCAGAATGCTAATTTATTCAGGTACAGTAAAAAATAATGACCAACTTTCCTCTTTGTGCACATTATTTGGAAGCCAATTAAAATCAGATTATTGCTTATTGACCTTGAGGGAAGAACAAATTGAGAAAACTGTAGGAATTCAATTTTTCACAGTGTCCAGACACCTGAAATTTTTATTTGTTGTTTATCAGTGACATAAACAGCTTCCTCGATATCAAGGGTCATCTTGTGTTATTGCACCCTTTTTTTTTTTAGTCTGCATTTGCTGGAACCACCAGTGTTTCTTGTTAAGCTGTTGTTTTCCATTGTCTGTGTGGCATGAGCAAATGATTTGACATTTTGTAGTGATTAAGAGTATAGGCTGCCAGATTGGGGACTTATATCAGTGGTCCTGTACCTGCCTTGCAAACCTAAGGTTCTGCATTTGATCCCCAGTACTAGGAAAAAAAAATAACAACAACAACAACAAAAAAAAAACAAGCTGCATGTATTCTAACACCTAGGATTTTGGGGCAAATATGTAGCTTATCTTCTCCATTGTTGTCACATGTATAAAAGTATTCTGTCAGTATTGTGGTAATATTAAGTGATTATATATTAAAGAACTTCGCATAGTGTCTGACCTACTTTTAAGACTCAAGCCACAGACATGGTACAATTGTGGTTTACAAAAATGCTATCAGTAAAGTAAACGTAGTGTGATTGTGTGTATTGAGGAGGCCTAATTCAATAGGATGTCCACTCGCTAGTAAGGCTGACAATGAACCGGTCTTGCCAAGAATAACAGCTGAAAAATCTTAGCATATGTTCCTTTTTCTCCACCTGTTTTAAAGCTATGCGTGGAAATAATCCAGGCAAAAATGCATTTGTTTTTGTTAAAAGTACAAAACATTTCATTTATACTTAGCCATAGTATGGATACATTTTTTTTTTTTAGTGAATCATATGCTTAATAAGGTGAAAAATCTGCATTTAAACTGAAGAGTAATTTTCATTAAAATAAATTGAAGCTTGTAAAGTTCAATTGCCTATAATCCTCACTAAGCCATTCTCAAATGTACTTTTATTGAGTTTTAGTGTGTTATGGCATGAATGTGTTAAGTAGCTTACTCTCAAAGGAGAAAAAATACTGACCTTTAAAAACACACATCTAGAAAGATGTACTAAAAAGTGATGAAAATAACAATGTTGATGATTGGAAACTAATCTTCAGTGTTCTTTAATGATACATTTTTGTCATACTGCAAACTTCTGAATTGAATACAGGGCCAGAAAGCACATCCTGGCTTCTAGTTTCTCTGCAGTCTAGTTTCCCTACTTGGTCCCTCTGTCCCCATTGCATTATTCAGAAAAATGAGAAGAGTTGTGGTAGCTCTGATGGGGTTTTCGGTGAAAGTACTGGTCTAATGTTTCTCTATGACAAATGTCGTGACGTATGTCTGGAAAACATAGTGAAATAAAGTCTAAGAAATCTCAATCCTTTGAGGACTGCTTAAAAATTGTATTAATTATGAAGGACATAGAATAATTTTGGATCATACAGTTTGGCTCATTTTAAAACACATACATAGGACTGACTCCTGGGTTCAAGTTGTGTTTGTGTGATGTACTATGTTAATATATGATGTATTGAATTATTTAATCTAGTAACAGACATGTGATTAAACACGCAAATTTATTTTTTTTAAACTATTGGATTCTGCTGACCTCCTCAAGGTTATATTTAAGTATCATCTTAATAGATTTAAGAGAAATAATATTGAGTTATCTTCATTTCTTAAATTACTTCTGAAGACACAATTGCTGTGACTTTTTTGATTTCTCAATGTTCTCATCTTTAAAATATGTCTATCATAGGCCAGGGAGTTAGCTCAGTGTTTCCAGCGCCTGTCTTGCAAGTGCAAGGGACCGGGTTGGATCCTTGGTGACCGCAAACAATACTGGGCATGGAGACTCACGCCCAGGAGCAACCAGCACCACATACCTCAGTGCCTGGCGTGGTGGCTCATGCCTGTAATCCCAGCACTTGGGAGGCAGAGGCAGGAGGATTGCTGTGATGTGAGTTTGAGGCTGAGCTCAGGGCCAGCCTGACCTACAAAGTGAGACCCTGTCTCAAAAAAAAAAAATCTATCTACCTGTCTGTCTATCATAATTCTTACAAGGAATATAGAAAACAATGTGTGGAAAGATTGGAAACTCCAACTAGGAAGAAGAAATGGAACATCTGAAAATGATGACCATCCCTGACATAGAATAGTTTGCAGTTTCTTTTTCTTGAAGATTGCCCTGAAATAGTTTTGAAAACATCATGATACGACAGCGTCTTACATTCTTCACCTTATCCCTCTCTGCACTTTGGAAACAGCACCTGAATTTGTCTGTTCTTCTCTTTCCACACAAATAAGCAAAGAATGCTACGTTACAGCTGGGGATATTTATGAGACCAAGTGTTCTTTGTACCAAACTACTCATACTTTAACCCTCTCATTTCATTCCTAGACTATTTTCTTTAGAAGACAATTTCCCTCTCCCTTCTTGGAAAAAGAGACCATCTAAAATCATCTGAACAAGGTGATTCAAGCACTATCTCTTTATGAACTTTGAAAATTAAATGAATAATTATGAAAGTAGCTTGAGACTTGAAGCAAATCTCTCTGTCTCTGAGGGATATGTTCAATTGTATTTCGAATGGAGACATTAACATGTGAGATGAAAAACATTTTAAAAAGTTACAAAGTTAGAGTATATTTGCAGACAGAAATGCTAAAGCAAGACTGCCTAATCTGTACCTAGAAAACAGGTTTTGCACATAAGGTAGGAACTTAAAAGTTGATGATTTCTTTTAAAAATAAAACAAAATATATCTAACTGTTACCATATGGGAGGAACTGATACAAGAAATAAAGCATGTCTTCACAGTGTATGGTGGGATAAGGTAATTTAAAAAATACTGGAAGATAAATGCAGAGAATGTGAGATACTAATACAGTGGTAACAAAGTGCATATAATTACTAAGCACTTAGATTCAACTGTGACCTACAATCTAAGGGGAAAAAACCACTATTTTGAGACATTATGAAAATAAAATACTGAATTTGTCTTATTTTGATTTTGTGATGAAATAACACTGCAGTTTGAGACATGAAAATTATTTTATTTTTTGTGATTCAATAGTGTATAAATATATTGCATTAAGTATGTTACTAAACTTAGTATTCCTTCTTAACTTTTCATGGTGGATATTAGAGTATTTAAAATCTGGTGCTGTAGCTTGCATTTCATTTCTCCTGAACAACTCTGGGCTGTCGTCCGGTGACTGTGTTTGTTACTGACACATTCCTGGTCCAGAGTCTCTCAGTCCAGGTGGGAAGGTCTGGTTGATCTCTACAGCTCCTTCCTTTCATCAAAGTGCCATGTTTTGACTGTAGATCTAGCTTCTGGCCTTAGAGTTTAGAAAAATACCTTTTTACAGAGCAGATGTTGAACTCCAGTTCATGTTTTCTTATCCTGAAATGATTTGCCTCAATGAACCCCGTTTTTTAAAAGATCTTTTCCAAGGTAATACATTTGTGTGAATTATTTTTCATGCGTTGCAAAACCAGTTGCATAGATTAATAAAATAATATGATTTCTGCACTTTGGAGTTGTTGTACCATGCTAAAGGTAAAATTTCTTTCTTAAATCTTATTATTCATCCCACAAGATTAATATCAGGTAGCACTTGTAATGACAGTCACATATTGCAGGAATAATTCCATTAAGCCTATTCTGTTTTCTATATTTGAGTCATTAATAAGAAACATTATCTCATTTGTAAACGGCACCAAAAATGAACTTTTGGTATAATTTTCTTCCAAACCAGACCTTCTTAACATATATCTGTGATTAAGACACTCATTGGAAGCTTAGTAATCTTTGTGCAATGGACATACAGAAATATCAAAGAATTATGTTTCCCTTTGGCTATAAAATTCAGAGACAGTTAATAGATTTCTTAAGTGGATAATAATAAAATGAATATTACATGGACTAAGCTCATGCCTGCATAATGGGAATTCTACTGCTTACTCAATGTCAGTATTCGAAGGAAAAAAGTCAAGAAGATGAATTGAAACAATTAGACGAACTAAAGTATTTGGAAGAAAAATGTTTCCATTAAGTTTCCTTCTAACCTTACTTTACTTATTTCCTATTGTTTGACTTTTCAGTAAAAACTAAATGAATGTCATTCCACAGAATTGTATTTTTCATTGAGGACGTCAGGACATGCACATAGGAATCTTGTGGTCTGCTTTGGGTTGAAATGTGCATCAGTGTGTGTGCGTGTGATTTTCTTCCGGAAATACTTTCCTCAATGAAATTACGAGGGATTAGATTAGAATCACTAGGAAGAAGTTGACTCAGAGTTGTGTATTGATATGTTTATGGGGTAATGTCTGTGGAATAAATCCTCATAAAAACAAGGAAGTCACAGTTTGACATAGAAGCCTGAAGAAATCCGGTAGTGACAACATGCTGAGCTGGCTCCCTTTTAGAATTGTAAACTCCAAACATACTTTCAGAACCATCTTGGCTAGACATAAAAGGGTTGGAGTATTATTTATCTATGCTGAGCCCCTACTTCTGTGGGTTGCGCTGAAAAGGTTGAGACTGTAGATGTGATGGAGTTTGGTTGCTAAGGGTGAACTTGCAGGTGAGGAGAGGTAAGGCTGTCTGGTGACGCTTGTCAGTAGTTGTGGTCACCCTTATTCAATTCTTGCAGGTCTGAGCATCGTGTCAGTCATGTCCTCCATTGATGACATTTACATAACCTAGATTAAAGTCAGTAACATCTATTTCTTTATGGCCGTATGTACTCATGCATATATAAATATACTATTACATTAATTACATGCTTTGAGTATGTTGGATAATACACAAAGACATTAGACAAGGCCCTTGAACTTACAGTTCACCCTCAGAACACAAGTTCTACTGTGTTAAACTTTCTGACTGCTCCAGAACCTCAAACCTATCAAGTCAAGCAGCCCCTTAATGCCCACTTTTCTTCCTGGCTTGGCTCTAGTCTGTGATTTATTATAATTATTGTCTCAGTAAAACAACTCTTTCCTTCTCATACGCAGCTGAGAAAAGTTGCGCAGCTATGGCTCATTTCACCTTTGCAGAGCCTCACCAGGGCAGATAGACATGATGGGAAATTCCCTCTATGTCTGTCTCTATCTCTCTGCTGTCTTTCTGTCTCTGTCTGTGTCTATTTGTCTCCCTGTCTCTGCTTCTGTCTCTTCTCCCTTCCCCTTTCCTCACTCCTTACTTCTCATGCTGACTTTTTTCACCCTAAGCACGGGACTGTAAACTTAGGTGAGTCCACAGTGCTCCCAGCCGACCTTGTAACACTTCACTTCCCTGACGAATGTTCTTTCTGTCACAGGTGGCTGTGTTCACTGGTGAGCTCGTACATGTATCAGTGCTGGGACAGCATTCTGAAGAGTAACATGTAATGATTTCAAAGGTTGACATATTTTCAGCAAAGCTCATATCCAGTTTCCAATGTAACATCGTCAAAGTATTGCTGGGAAGGGGCATTAATCGGGTCACTTGAGCTCGACAAATTTCAGCACATTCTGGGTGAAATGAATGAGTTTTCTTTTCCTCAAGTCTTGAGCAGTTTCCTTGTTGTTTGTCTCATGTATTTCAGTTTCTTACATCACTGTGAAAGTAAAAGCAACTTGAAGAAACTTCTATATTCTCTCATTAGCATGTTTACTGCTCTTCTACCCCCACAGCCACAACCACAGCCAGCTTTCATCTATTACCATGGTGGATCTAAGGCCATCTCCATTCCTGCCCCGAGTCCTGCATGCTCTCTTCTCATAGGCTTTGGTTCTGCAGGCTTTCTTCTTCCTCAGCATTGTTATCTCTTTGCTCTTTACTGGACTATGCTCGTTGCTATACAGAAGATACAATGCAATGGAAAGTAACACTGTTGAAAGGTAATACTGTTGATCCAGTCCACGTAGAGCTCACCTCACCATTCCTTCCTCCCTTGTAGAATAAAATTAAGACTCCACTTGCTCATTCTGTACAGTTTTCTTTTTTAATTTTTTTTTTAATTGAATCTCCTATAATTAAAGATTTGCCCTCATTTTTTCTGGAAATTACTTTGAAATTCAACAGTGATTTCCATATTGTAAAACCTGCCAGTCAATCAATGCTCAAACCTCTTCTAACTTTATCTTCCCATGCTGATCTTTGAACATCTAGTTGCTTCCTGTTCTTACAAAGTGGGTCACTGCAATAACTTCCTACTCGTCTCTCTGGACTTCCTCAGTGTGTTTTTACACTGCTCTCCTGTAGAGCCAGAATAATATTGTTTAAAGATATTCAGGCCATGTTTTCCCCTCATTGAGACCCTCTGGGTTCCTATTTTACTCAGATTAAATCCAAATACTCAACATTGGGAGAAGAGAACTTTGTGGGTTGTCCTCATCTATCACTCTTTCCCTGAGTTTACTTAATCCTGACCCCTATAACTTCCTTGATGTGTCTGAAGTATATTAAGAGCTCATTGCAAGTTCTTTTTTTCCCCCACCTGGCACTTTCCCATTCACGTGATGAAAGCTTTGTTACTTTACCTACCTGGCTCACCCACCCATTTTATTCAGGCCATTGTTCCTTGGGTCATCTGCTTAAGGTACCCCTGCTTAGTGCCCTAACCTAAATCATACTTGTCCTCACCTTCGTCACTTTACCCTACCTTTGTTGATGGTATTTACTCCTCGTAACTTTATGTATCCATTTTGTATTTTTGTGTCTTTAACAGAAACCTTAGAATATTGCCCCATTCTCAACCTGTTCACTTGAAATACTCAACAATTAATAGATACTTGTTTAAAGAACAATGAAATACACAGGATCTCTGAGCTGCAAGCTGGTGGCTGTTTGTGCAGACTTGCATGGCTCAGTTATACTCATCTCTGCTTAAACCCACAGTGACATCGCATGCTTAGCTTGCAATGGGCCAGTGGGAGTGTTTACTTCATAGATACCAGGAAATGATACATGTTTGGGTTGACAGTGAATTGTTGAACATGTACCATCATGCTAATTGTTATGGTTGATATATGGACACCCTCAAAGGCTTGTGTGATCATAGATAGGATTTGGAAGGAGAGTGGATTATGGAGCTTGCAGCTGGTAGAAGGTTAAGGCTGCTGGTAGGGGAAAGTTCATTGGAGGGTGTGGCCTGGAAGGGTTTTTTTTCCCCTTCAAAACTGTTTCCTGGGCATTATTCCATAAGCAATCTTTTCAGGTCCACTCTGCTATGTTCCTCTCTCTGTTCTTCCCTCCTACCTTGGATCCAGCCAATTATGGACCAAACCTTTACAAAATGTGAGCTAGAATAAACTTTTCCTTTTTTGAGTTCTGGGGGTTTGGTATTGTCTTGGTGATGTAAAAAATGACTAAATCATCACTAAAAATGGTAAGAAAATAAGAGGCCAAAATCAGAGTAGAAACCAGTGATAGCCTTTGTTGGATGAGAAAGTTGCCCAGTCATCTCAGAACAAAGACTCGGTTACATTTTTTTAAGGGCTAGTGTGGGGGCATTGGGGATTTTTTTAAGGGCTAGTGTGATTAGGTGAGAAGGGTTGAGGTATGTCAGGGTTCAACCAAAGGAGGAAGTGGTCAGCAATGTTTAGGTGACAGGACAGATTAGATTGGGTTTTGGCAGGAAACAGAGCACTGTGAAAAAGACTAGGGTAGTTCTTGGCAGGAAGCAGAAGGGGGAGGCCATGTTTTGGTAGGAGGCAGGATATTATGGGAAGGAGAAGAACAAATCTTGGTAGGAAGCTATGTATGCTTAGAAGAAGGAGGTCACCATTTTAGGGCTAGAAGAAGAGTAACAAAAATAACGTGGAAAAATACCAGTCTAAGGTGATATTTCAGTAAATGAATCCTGACGTATGAACTGGGTGAATCCCTGAGGGCTGATTGTGACAAAGTCAACACAGCCGAGACTTGGATGTTTACCTTGAATACACACGCTAGAGAATCTTCCCTTAGGTAGCCCAGGTTGTTTGTCTGGTTGTATCTTGAACATCCATTGTATGTGGTCAGAACTCCAAACGTGGAATGAAGGTGAAATGGGTCCAAATTTTGCTATAGGCCATTTTTGGAGGAAAAGTTAAAGGGTAGTAAAATTTAGGTAGAGGATAGACAAAGGAAATTAAGGACCTGTGAGGAAAATAAATATCAGAAAAGTTTCATGGTCTAATACTTAGCTGATCATGGCTTCCGTATTAATTGAAAGAAAATGAGCAGGAGATTTTAGAGCAATCATGGTAAAATCATGAAGGAGGGATTGTGTGTAGTAGAAATCAGGAGGCGATAGAGATATACTTGGCCAAGTTTTGTAATTTTTGTAGAACTAAGGACTGTGATTGCTTCAAAAAGCCTCTTAGAGGCTCCTTGTTAGCAGACAAGGTGGAAGGGAGGGAACTGATGGTACATCCCATGTCTAGCACAGTCTCATGGTGAGATACGCTGGATCAAAGTGTGAACAACTAACATTTGCTATGTCACTATGTGTAGTCAAAATGAGTAGTCACTTTGGTTCTTTATTCTTAAGCCTATTATGAAGCTCTCTTTTTTTTTTTTTTTTTTTTTTCAGACAGGGTCTCACTTTGTAGTTCAGGCTGGCCCTGAACTCAGCCTCCAACTCACATCACAGCAATCCTCCTGCCTCTGCCTCCAGAGTGCTGGGATTACAGGCGTGAGCCACCACGTCCGGCACTGTGGTATGTGGTACTGATTGCTGGTGGGGTGAGTCTCCACACCCAGTATTGTATGTGGTTACTGGGGGATTGAATCCGGGTCCTTGCACTTGCAAGACTGGTGCCGGAACCACTGATGAAGCATGTTGTTTTTATTTTACGCTGGGTGTCAATAAAAGATTCAAAAAAATCTTTTTAAGAAAAATTTTTATAGAAGTTTAGCAAGCTTCCTAGGAGGTAGTAGTCTTGGTCAAGTTCTTAAGCAGAAAGAAATCACTCTAGAAATATAAAAAGAATACAAGTATCTTGAAGATACTTAAAGTCTGAAGTTTGAATGACTATCAACACAGCCAAAATCAAGGAGAATTCATCCCAAGAAAACCTTTTGCCTATTACGGTGAAGGTACTACCAACCCAATGGTCTCTCCCATGTACCTGTGACCAGGTGATTTCTGAACAACAGAAATTTATTTCTCATGATTTGAGGGACTATGAAGTCAAAGATCTATGAGGCATCTCATTGATTCTCTGATTAGCACTTCTTGCCTCCTTCCAACATGTTGCCTTATTGCTGCTGCTTGTTTTACAAGGGAGGAACTCTGTCTTCAGATGGTAGAAGGTAAAGGAGTAGAAAGGACCTAATACCCTGGGGGTCTTGCTAAAAAAGACTGTAAGCTCATTTATGAAGGAAGAGTTGTCTAACAAAACACCCCGTCAGGCCTAACCTCTTAATATTGTCACACTAAGGATTAGAAATTTTGGGAAAGTACCAGCGTTCACATCATAGCAGAGAGCAGTGGAAGCTATGGAAAGAGATGAATTACCCAGAAAAAACATGAAGTGGGGGAGATAGAAAGGAAAAAGAAAAGGTAAGAGCACCATCATTTGAGGAATGGAAGAAATCTTAGAAGTAGCTAGGAAAGTTGTGCTAATCCCATTCCACCCACCTCGTCCCCTAGAAAAATACCATTTCCAAAGTTTCAACGTGGCGGCCACAGCCACATAAGTGGTTGTTTAAAGATTACAAAGTGGGGTCCTGGCCGAGGATATTTCCATATCCTCATGAACAAGGAGAGAATCTGAACGCCTAGAAGTAAGAAAAAGGCACCTTTTCAGAAACAAGAAGGGCCGGCAGTATAAAGTATTGCAGAGGTCAGTGAGATAAGGCTGGGAACAGATTGCTGTAGTTAGCAACAGAGCTGGGCTCTTTGTTTGAGTAGTGTCAGAACAGCGACGGGAAAAATCACATCACACTGAATCAGATTTCAGAAAGTAGAAACCATTAGGAAAGTGTATCTTGGATATAGTTAGCCACAAAGGCTAATGACAGGGCAAATAGTTGAAGGAAAATGTGATTTCCAGCATGTATTAAGAAGGAAAGTTGAGTGAATAGCATGGACATATCTTACAGGGAGCGGTTGAAGCATTAAAAACAAACACTGTAACTCACTGACAAAGCACTGGGGAATGAGTAGTGAGATGCAGAGCCAGAGTGGAAGAATAAATCAATTTCCCTGGTATTCGGGGTGCATTTCATGTCACCTCACTGTATACTTCATGTCCTCAGAATTACATTGAGAATGTGTGAACATCAGTATTGAAAGTTGGTCCCATCTGTTTTGGAGATTGCTTCTCTTGGAAGAGGAGCTCTGGTCCTTGAGGCCTCTTGACCTTAGCATCCTGTTTAGTTTCCCTATGAATGAGAATTTCTACAGTCACTCCTAAAAGTGCCATAAACTCAGCTCTTAACCCCCGAAGTACCTGTACATCATAGTGTCAAACCCTAGAATTTACCCAGAGTTGAACAGATTTCATCCAATTCTCTTGGAAAATAGAGATGATTGTTAAGACTTTCAAAATTCTAAGTAGATCTGACTATGTTTCTTGCTTCTGGGCCATGTACCCCCTCCTTTTTCCATCCTGTTTCTGTTTCTTTTGTTCTTTTTTTTTTTTTTTTTCTTGCAGTATCAGTTATGGAACTCAGGACTTGGCATTTTAAACACAAATAGTACATGTTTTTGAAGAGAGGAAGAAATACCTAGATAGCTTAAGAAGACCATGAAGAACCAGTAATAGGGTTGCATCTCTTGTTCAAAGTGGCAAAATGCAAGTTACAGATTTTAGGTCCATATATTTTGGGATAGGAATTTATCTAATTTATCTAGTAACTAAAGATAGCACTGTTATCTATTAATAGTAGAATGAAGTACTAAGAAAGGAATTTGCAGAAATTCTAAAATCTCTATTACTGAATAAGCAAAGCATGACTGTAGACAAAATAAGATCTTTCGGTCCATGCCTTCAGATAGCATGTATGAGTTTGGAAGCACTCACATTCTACTTTGTGAAAAATTATTTCTGTAATTTCACAATACTTATTACATGTTTTAGAGAACAAAAGAGAAAGAAAATATTTGAAGATAAAAATATGAAAACAAAGCTTAGGTAGATGGGGGTTGGAAGACCTTGCGGGAGGACAGAGGAATGAGAAGAAGAAGCGTCTGTATGTATCATGTACAGGTAAAAATTCTCAGTGTTGAATTTAAAAATTATGTACACTTAAAATGTACCAATAAACTCAGTTAGAAAAGAAAAAAGAGATTCCCCCCGCAGGACTCAGATGTTTGTGTTTAACTATGTGACCTGGTTGGAGTTTTGTGAGGAGTATGTAGAACAAGAAGGGAAAGGAGGATGTTGGCCTGAATAAGACCAATGTAACTGATTCTCAGGGCAGGATTACTAGAGAAGAGAATAAAGATAGAGCAGGTGACAGGTACACTGAAAATTAAAGAATCTAGGACACTGTGAATGAGAGAGGTGTTGAGGACTCAAAGCGAAAAGGTGACCCTCACAAAAGGTATTGTTCGGATCTCATCTGCCTCCCACTAATGGGGCTTTTAACCGAGAGGGAGAGTATCCTAAAAAGAGGAGCAGCTTAGACTTGGGAAGGCAGAGTGTACCTGTGTCCACAAGAGGAGTTCAGGTTTCAGCTAGGTGCTAGAGATAAATGGGCTGACGACGGCAAGGGTGGTTACCAGAAATTTGAAGATGCGCAGGCAGTATGCTTCAGAAGTGTTTGTGAAAGGAGAATGTAATGAAAATTGAAGCCAGGTGAGAAAAAGTAGAGAAGAACATGGAAGGACTTACATGACGGGCAACGGGGACCAAAAGTAATGTTTACCACAGATCTTCTTTAACACTGGAATTAGTTTTCCATTCTCTGTTTTTGTGGGAAGATAGGGACTCACTGCAGTTTGAGGAGAGAAGTAAAGATTGTTCTCTGAAAGGACAGCTCCTGGTTAATGAGATCAACTTTGGGAGGAATTCTAGTGTAGAGGAGCAGGCAGCGATAATATTTGCCTCTTCACTTTCTCAGTGCTGAAAATAGCAGCATTGTTTAGTAAAATAAGGGTCTTTCTAGGAGAGTCGGCCAATCTTAGCTGACATCAGCCTGATCCCAAGAAAGACTAGACTGTACATGCTTTCAGCTAGTTTCTTGAATATGTTCTGTGAGTTTGAAATAGCAGAGTTGCTTTTCAGGAAGTTTTTTCTGTTTATTTTTATCGTAACAGAAATTCTGTACTATTGAATTGTAAAAGTGGCAGAAAATGACCTTTATGCCTCTGGCCATTTTTATCTTTGCCTTGTGGTTGGCAGAAGCTTTATGTTGTGATTTCAAAAGTGCTGGAAAATTCCATCTGTATACCTAGGTCTTGTTACCTAACTCTTTAACATTTAATTCATCTGTTGGAGAATAAGTTCTTTACTTAAATCCAAATTCTCTATGAGGAGAGCAGTAAAT
>PVIR01039306.1:0-13995 GCA_004026965.1 Petromus typicus
GGTAACCACATAACAATACTGGGTGTGGAGACCCACACCCAGCAGCAACCAGTACCACATGCCACAGTGCCGGGCGTGGTGGCTCACGCCTGTAATCCCAGCACTCGGGAGGCAGAGGCAGGAGGATTGTGATGTGAGTTTGAGGCTGAGCTCAGGGCCAGCCTGAACCACAAAGCGAGACCCTGTCTCAAAAAATCAAAAAAAAAAAAAAAAAGAAATAACAATGGCACTAGTTATATATCAGCTAAGAAAACACATTCTTTGGCAGATCTGGGAGAAAGTCAATGTCTTCCACAAACTATTTGAATGTCTTTCTTCCATCTTATTCAATGAGAGCTTCACACAGATCATAGATGACACAAATGGAGAAAGAAATCACTGTCTTGGCTGCTGTTTGAGGTGCAGACACATATCCACTCCACTTACCAGATTTGCTTCCGGAGAGAGAAGCTTCTCTGGCTGAGCATGGTCCAAGCTGCTGGCTGCACATCACACCAGCAGAGCATCTGGGAAGTGATGATCTCCATGTCCCTGGCGTCATGAAGGATTTCTTCTGCTACAGTTGTTCCTTCCTTACCCTTTTAAGACTGTATCTACACAACCTCATAATGCATTTTTTTAAAAAAAACATACTAACATTATAACTAGAAATATCATTCTCTAAAAGAAATGATCTCTCTTACTGGGAAATAATCCGATTCTGCCAAATTTTAGATAAATTAATTTCTAAGACCTTAACCAACTATAAGTGGCTTTTAACAATTTTGTGCATCAAAATGTTATAATAAACTCATACTATTGAGTTGCTGTGTTTCAATACTGTATTTCATATGCAACATAGAAATAATTTCTATTTTAACCTTTTATCTTTATTTTGATTAAGTTTATTGGTACATTATAGGTATACATTATAATCACATTCCTCTTTGAGAATTTGTGCCTGTACATGACACATCTTGATTCTCATTTTTTCCCTTTCCGCTGTCCTCCTTATGGCCCCCTAATTCCCATATACACAAGCTGCTTCCATTTTTTCATTTTTACTATCAAACTTTTTCTTTCCCTTCTTTACTTTCTTCTACCCCTGTCTCCTTTGCCTTTGAACATTTTCTTCCTATTTTACAGGATCTATCATACATTCTGGATTTCTTCTAACAGACTTCATTACCAAAAATAATTCATAATGCAGAACTTTTTTAGTTATTACAACTTGAAGTTTTATGTGTGTATATGTTTATATGTATACGAATAAAGATTTTAATATATATACGTATATCTATGTATATAAATATACATATATAATGTATATATACGAACATATATATGTAAGAATATATACATATGTAAGAACATATATATGTATATATACACATATACACGTATATATATACACGTATATATACATGTATATATTAAAATCTTTATTTGTATACATATAAACATATACACACACACACACACACACACACACACACACACACACACACACACACACATATATATATATATACTGCAGTAAGTGATTAGGGCCAGAGTAGGCTGGCTAGAAGATAAGACGCAGCCTGTCAATTAGGAAGACCCCAGGAGCAGGACACAAGCGTATAACTTGAGCCGGAACAGATGGGAGCTGTCAATTAAGGCCATGATGCAGGCAAAACACCCGCCCACGCGCAGCTCTGGAGGGACGGGGAGGCGGCAGACGCGGACTGTACCGCAGCCGTGCTGCCCGCTGCTCTGTCTCTGCGGGAGACCGTCCTGCCGGCAGAATTTGGGTGGGATGGAAAGAGCTTGAAGTCTTCATGTACTGTGCCATCTGGCAATGATTTGATGATTTCTTACATGGAAATATGCCACATTTGAGAATGGCACAGTCTCTCTAATGAGAGATACGAAAATTCAAACGAGAGAGGATATGCGTTGGAGACAGGGAGCTTGAGTTGAATCTTGGTTCCGGGTCGCTGTGTAAGCTATATGCGTTATACAACTTCTTTGATCTTTTCAATTTCTAAAACTGTAAGAATTGGCAGGAATTTTAACAGAATGATGTTGTGCTAAGAATTAAATATGATGCTGTCATTAAAAACACTTCCCATAAAACAGGCTCTCAATCTATTTGTTGCCTTGGAACAAATTTGATTCTATACAGCACTGTTGTCATGAATTTTTGTTTCAAAATATGTCTTTACTTTTTATAATCAATTTATCTCTTCATTTCACTATTTTTCTTTCCTTTGTCATTTGAACCTGAATATATTTTTAAAAGATGCGACTTTTTATTATGCACACTGTTTAGGTCTCTCTCTCTATGGACAATTCATTTCGATGGAAGATTCGTTAAGCTTTGAGTATACAACTAAAAAGTAAGTGATTCTTGAAACCACTTGGGAATGAAAACACTACTAATTTTGGTGACTTATGTATGAATTTGTACATGAAATTAGAAAACCTCAAACTATACCCTGAGCAGGAGTATGCACACCCATGTGTTTGATTACTGGCTAATATTCAATATTTGTTTACTGAATGGATTTTTTGAGTCATTAAAATGTCCATGTCTCCGTACTGTACAAGAAAAGCAATATTTTTTTCAAACCCAAGTACTTACAAAAACTAAGCTGGAAAAGATGACTCCGAAGCAACGTCTTAAAATAAGAAACACTAAGGAGAAGTAGGATGTACTCCGGTTCCAACACGCTCCTGCCGGAGACTTCAGAAAAGTGACAGCGCCTCCCCAGGTCACCCGTAAACAGGGTTTGAACACAAGAATTTGGGCTCATGATCTCTAGGACTTTCTAATTTGTGTTCAATTTCTTTGAATACATTTCCTATATGAAGCAAATAGCAGACACACACACTCACCATTAGTGTAGTTTGGATTGTCATCTGACTCTGAATGGTCTTTAAATGATGTGGGATTCAGTAGCTCTGTGGGTAGAGACAGACTGCTGGTGAGGTTTCACAGGGCCTTCGTACTGCTTTTATACCTGCTTTATGCACAGGAATTTGGACCTGGCCTTCACATGCCATGAATGCAGAAAGGACGGGGACCACGTCTACTAACTCCTTGCTGAATCTCTAACATCTTTTCAACTGGTGACCTGTGGTAAGTGATGAATATTTGTTAAATAAATGGTAAAATGTTTCTTTGTTACTTATGAATAAAGATATCTATCTATGAGGAAGCTTTCACTGCAAGTATACTGTGCATCATCTAAACAAAATGAAATACAGTGATACAAAGAGTCTGAAAAACCTACTAGGAATTAAAGAGTTTTTCCAGGAGATACAAAACTCTGGTCCTAGAGAACTAGGTGGTAGATTATTTCTATGAACTATGATAAGTTGAAAATAAGTAACAAGCACTTAGCCTGACCTGGAAGGAGGCTCTGGCAAGGTATCTGAAGGAATGTGATCTCTGAGCTCCAATTTTGAAGATGATTAGAGTACAGAGAGGTGGAAAAGGAAGAAAGACATTTCATGTGAAGGAGCACACCATGAATGAAAGCGTGCAGTTAAAACACTTCTGGTCTCTCCTAGGGTCCATCTCTAGTTACAGTAGACCATTTAGCAACTGATAACAACTTGGAAAATCTAACGTATGAGTTCAGAGTTAAATGGATGTTGAGTTATTTAGCAATTAACTACACTGTGGTGGCTGATTCCAGAGGGAATCCTAATTGAGACTGCATTTAATTGACTAGCTCTTGAGAGGTTGGAATATAGCACAACACCAGCATTCAAATCAATGCTTTTGACAAAAGAAAGAAATTGTTTATTTTAAAGGTGTTCGAACTGAATATATTTTTAAATTTCAGGACAAAAAACCTTGGTCAAGGAAACCTTTTGTTATCTATGAAAGGTGTTTTTTTTTTTTTTTAATTGCTAGCATCTGTCTGCCAATGACCACAGAAATTCTCCTGTAGCCAGGTAGGTACATTTGCTTTTTAAAAGCATGCCTGGGGTTATGTGAATGCTCATGGAATGAAGACCTGATGCAAATTGCTGTAAGAATTATAATTTTGAATTTATTCCCTCTCCTGTCTTGACTTACATTCTTTAATGCTACTGCTGTGCCATGAGACTGACAAAGGTTTGTGCAAACTTTTTAAATGACTCACTCTGACAGCTGACTAAGGCAGGCACGAGCCTTCAGCTTCTCTGCACTGTACACATACATCCTGCATGTAGTTCATCTATTATTCATATCCCCATGTTTTATTCTGCTGTCCTCCCCCATTCTGCACTCTTCTATATCCTCCCGGGGAGAATGACTTTGTCTGTCTCTGCTGTATCCCCTGTGACTAATCTAGTCCTAGAACATTCATCACACTCGAGAATATTTGTATAAACTAATGAATTACTCTATTTGTGTTCTATATAACTGGAAGGGTATGCATGTCAGCACACCGAAGAAAATCCTGAGGATGAAATATATTATGACAGACCTTGCTTTGCCTCTCCTAAGGCTGCTTTGTAAAAAGGTCTTCCATTATTCTTTCATCTGCCTTGTAACGTTTTTTCATCTCGTGACTGTCACATTTTAAAATTACTTTCACCAATGAAATTGCTCCTTTGTTCTCTGCCTCACCTGTTGAGGTAAGCATCCACTTGTCTTTTTTTTTTTTTTTTTTTTTTAAGACAGAGTCTTACTTTGTGGTTCAGGCTGGCCCTGAGCTCAGCCTCAAACTCACATCACAGCAATCCTCCTGCCTCTGCCTCCCGAGTGCTGGGATTACAAGTGTGAGCCACCACGCCCAGAACTGTGATATGTGGTACTGGTTGCTGTTGGGCGTGAGTCTCCACACCCAGTATTGTATGTGGTTAACCGGGGATCGAACCCGGGTCCTTGCACTTGCAAGACAGGCGCCGGAACCACTGAGATAAATCCTTTTGGCCCAGCATCCACTTGTCTTGACATAGCCTTCACAGGCCTTTGGAGTTGATGCTGTCATCATGTGCAGCATCTTAGGCCAAAAACCTTCACCAGCACAGTTTCTTTAGATTTATCGAGAGCAAAACTCTTCAGGACACCTGGTATATCTCCACATAACCTCGAGCGACTATTCCAAATGTTAGGTTTTGTTTATTCAAGCACGTCTCCTTTGCATTCACCTTCAGGAAACAGTTTTGTGTAGTTTTTTAAAAAACAGCACCCTTCTTGCAAACCCGTATATAAATATCAAATATCATTACACTTTTCCCTTGGAGTCTTATAAGTAATTCTTTCTCTTCAGAGACAACTCTTTCCTTGGGTTGTTGTCCTTAATTTTCTCCATTCACCCAAGTTTTTTACTTGATTACTAACATGTTTCTATAGCTTCATTGTCATGCCTCCACTAGACCACCCCTCTTAGAATACCCGAAGAAAGGGCTTTTATTGTCCACATACTAGTCTATTTTCTGCTCCATCTCAACCATCATTTCACTGTCATTCTCATTCTCTGGAGTTTAAGCTCATTGAGATATGATTTGTGATCCTGTACAGCACAGAATCTACTTGTCCATATTAGCAAATCTAAACAATCTCCCTGGTGCAAATGGTATAGGGAACTTCCTTTTAGTTATTGATTTCCATTATATTCTTTTTCTCCCATTCATCTCTTGCTTTGATAAACCTCTGGTTCTCAGTGTTTTCCCTGTCCTATTTCTTCTTGATCACACCTTAAATATTTCCCAATGATGATAGACTGTGCCCTTTGCTTGACCTGTTACCCCACCTTTTTGTCCCATTGACCTCATCAGTTATTACAGATTTACCTGTTCCTATGCAACTTCAATATATTGCTATTACCTTTTTTTTTTTTTTAGGTTTTTTTTTTGAGACAGAGTCTTGCTTTGTTGTTCAGGCTAGTCCTGACTCAGCCTCTAACTCAGCAGTCATTTTGCCTCTGCCTCCTAAGTGTTAGGATTACAGGTGTGAGCTACCACACCCGACATTGTGGTATGTGGTACTGATTGCTGGTGGGCATGATAACTCATGCCCAGTTTTGTTGTATGCATTTATTGGGGATCGAACCTGGGACTTTGTGCTTGCAAGGCTGGCTCTGGAACCACTGAGCTAAATCCCTGGCCCATATTGCTGTTACCTTTAATTCCTCTTTTAGACTTGGGATAACAAATAGTTGAAGCTTCCAACTCCCCATGTACATTTCAAGCAAGTCAAACCTAGACTTACAAAGTTTAATTATTTTTTATATACTAAATTTTATGGCCTGTAAGTAGATGTTCCTCCAAAGATTCATGCACTCAGGTGAGGCTTTTTGGAGGTAGGTGGATCTAGGGCAGCAGTGGCAAACATACAGCATGCATCCCACAGGAGGCACACAGAGCTCTCTCTGTAGGCACATAAGCCAAGTCATTCTAGCAGTAATTTCAATAAAGTCATTCCAAGCTTTAGTTGCAGTGTGGGGCACTTTTTGGAAATAAATCAAATTTTGGCTGCAGTTTTGGCAATCAATCTCTACAAGGTTCATTGTCACTGCTGTAAGCTGTGATACTGAGATTAAGAGAGTGTTGAGTGAGAACAGATGGATTTATTGATAACAAAAGCTCCACCCTGGGTTTCTATGGCACCACCCCAAAGGCTTGTGGTCCATTTGGGATGAAAGCAAGAGCAGGCTGCTGCTTGCTGGCTTCCTTCTGCCATCCTCTGAACTGTTCCTTCTCTTGGTGCTTCTGTGTCATGAACTCCTCTTTGACAGCCAGCTATAATGAAATAAAATGAATGAAACTTTATAAGCTGAAAACTGAAATAAACCTCTGCTCCTTTAACTTGTGGGTGTCGAGTATTTTGTCTCAACCAAGAGAAAAGTAACTAAGACATTAACTTTGGATGTATTCTTCTCTTGTAATACAAGCATTCTGCCATTTCTCACTGAAGGAGTCTGAACAGAAACCTCAGCAGATGGTATACTTTTTATCATGCCATGCCATTCCATGCCATTCCATCATTATCTATATCTGTTCTCAATCACAGACAAGCAGAACCACTTTAGAAATGACAAAATATATTGCTATATATTTACATGTGATCTGATGGGATTGTTGAGGTTAACCAGTTTATCTATGGCTACTCTGTCAACTGTTCCTGGATCTGGCTCAAGATAAACTGAAGAAAACCCTGCAGGAGTGGAAGAGCTATGTCCTGAGCTAGTGCCCAAGTCACATAAGTCAGCCAACAACAACGTGTGTGAGGTAGGTCCCCCGTGTTTCTAGTGACGTTTATTGCAATCAGAGAGAGACAGAGACAGAGAGACAGAAACAGAGACAGAGAAACAGAGAAAGGGGGAGAGATGGGGGGAGACAGGTTATTGGAACATGAATGTTTCAATTAAAAAATTATAGTAAAACACACATTGCCCTACTCAAAGTACAGCCTCTGGCTTTAAACACACTTATATTATTCATGTCAGTTTCTGAAGTGGCTTTGGAAGTCCTCTTTCACAAGTGTTTCTTGGTTGTTCTGCCTTGACTGATGAGATGTCCTGAATAGATTCAGATATTTACCATGTGTGGTCATTTTGACTTTAGGAGAAGAGGCAGAGTCACACTCTTCCAGACCCAGTGAGTAAGGTGGATGAGGACGCAGCAGCATGCTGCTCTCAGCCTACCTTTCTGAGGATGGCCCTCGGCAGCAGTGTTTACTATTGTTTTTATCTCCTCTTGTAAAGATAGTCACAAGAGAGAACTTCGGTAGCTGCTTCGAGGGTGGCAAGAGCAGAAGGATATGTATGTTCAAAGGAAATGGGAGTACTCTGAGGGTGAATAATGGCATTGTGTCATCTACTGCAATAAAGTTTCCAATTTAAACATTCATTGCCTATTTAATTACATCTCTATGTATAACTACTGTTTCACTTCTGCCTTCCATGTTGCACAAACTGTTTCACATTGTCTGTGGTAACCTGGAGCTATTAAATACGGGGAATTCTGAGAAACACAATATGTTGTTTTCGTGAATTATGGCGTGCGGATTTTCTGGCCAGAGAGGATGAGGCGCAGAGCCAGTTGCAGACCCTGGAGAAAGTTTTTGGAGCTCTCTGATTTATTCAAGCTTTAGTGTCATATACATAGAAAGTATCACAGGGCATGGTGAAGCTGGAAATAGGGGAGGGTCTATTGGTCTAACCTAGGATTTTGTCCAATAAGTGAATTTTGTGAGCAGGGTGTCTACATGGCATGAGCTATGGGGGGTGGGGGTGAGGCCATGGGTGAGAGACAAAAGGAGTGGAGGTGTCAAGATGGCCACTGACAAGGTTCAACACAGGGGAGAGAGTGTGCTCAAGCCCCTAAGGGTCTCTGAGCTTGTAGGGAGCCAAAGTCTCAACCTTTAGGCTTAGGAGATAGTCATATGGTTCACTTGCTCTAACCAAACTTGAACCTTTCCCTTACACACTGGGTCATTACAACAGCCAGTTAGTTAATCCATCGTGCCAATTTCTGAAATCTGCCTTTGCACCTAACACTTGGCCACAATAGCCCACTTCAGTGTGCAGTAATCTCCTACTTAAGGCAGGAGCCACTTCACTTGTTTTCATTCTTCCGGTCTCCACTGCACCCATGTAAACATTCTTCACAATGCCACTCTTCTGCTCTGCCTATATAATCAGAAGTGAAAGTATTTCTCAACTCACATAGATCCTATATCACCCACAAAATTAAGTCCAAATGCTTCACCTTGACATAATACCCTTATGATCTGGTCTCTACACCTCTTCATACCTCGGGTGCTTTGTCCTCCTTGACTTGAACTTCAGTAAATTGAGAATATCAATGATCTTCAATCTCCCCTACGCACAAATTTATAGACCTGTACATACTGTACCTTCTGTCTCAACAAATCTCTGCCACTCTTAATCCTAGATACAGTTAACCTGACTACATTGTTTTTATTCATCTCAGACACAATTTCATTTGGAAAATCTTTCACTGACTCCAACTTCTCCCTGTAGACTGGTCTAACTTACTTTCATTTGCACTTGGACAGTACTGCACCTGGAGTGTTTCTCTTTTAAAGAAAGCACAGCATAATGCTGAAATTATTTAGTTGTCCTTTCTATTCTTGGGCAGAAATATCCTTCTGACTAAGGACTGAGAGAGACTTTTTTTTCCCCTTTTTTATCAGGATAACATTAAATTTGATGTATAAAAGATGTGACATTGCTAGCTACATGAAACTGAATTAACAATGCCTTCATATCATCGAGCAAAAAGCACCCTGGGATTGGCTTGTGATAGCAGCAGAAGAAAGATGAAAATACATAACATTATAGTAGTATCCAGGGAGAGCTAATGCTCTATCTCCTTCTAGGGTGCCTTTTAGTACTTCTGTCTCAGAAGACTTCAATGAGACAAGAAAATTAAAACTCTCAGACAGTTACAGAGATAATGCTTTCTATGAGGAGATAATGGTGTCATGGAACATATATTGTTTAAAAAATTCTTACATTAAAGTAGATTTGATCACTTAATAAAGTTATGTGGAAATGATTTAAAATAAGATGTTTGTTAAATCAATAACACATATGTGAAAATCTATAACTTTCTTTTAAATGAACCATGAATAATGAGAAAATATACTGAAAAAAATTTCATTCTCACTCATAATACAGAATACCCAGAAATAAACTTAACAAGAAATAGAAAAGGTTTTATGAAGAAAGCAAAGACTCTTCACTGACTTGCACGCAGGAAGATTTGGATAAATGGCTACATGGTATTTCTGCTTGAGGAGAGTGGCTCTTAGAAATAATGTGAAAGCTTTGTATAGTGATTAATAGGCTTAATGCGATTTGTTCAAAACCTAAATAAAACATTTAGAGACCTTCACAAAGCCACTTAAATGCTTATTTGGAAGCATAAATGGATAAGCCTAAGTATGTAAATTTTGAAAAAGAAAAGTTACTATGGGAACTCAAACTTCTCAGATATTTTAAAATGTATGTAATACTAAGATAATTAAAGACCATAGAAATCATGAAAGATTAATAAAATAGAAAAATAGTTTCAAAGCATAAACTAATATGTGTAAGAATTGAAACCTGAAGGTAGCATTTTAAATCAGTGTAAAAAAACTATTGTAGTAAAACAATGGCATATATATGAATATATATGAAAAATAAAATAAGCTCCTATTTTTATTCCAATATCCACAGTGTACTCCACATGAATTGAAAGACTGCAGGTTTAAAATAAAGAAGAGAATATTTAATGCAGTAGTTCTCAACTGGGAGTGATATTAAAACTGCTAAAAAATCCACAGTGCACAGTAAAGTTCCTCACAAGAAAGAATTAAATGATTTAAAATCTGATTTTATCCAAAAGGCCCAAATCAATAATGATTATCTATGCAAATATTAGAAGCTAAAAAGGCACACAGATTAAAATAGTTTTTAAAAGTGTAATAAGTATGACTTTAGGATGACTTCAATTAGAATTGGGAATGGAGCAAATTAGATTGTAATCAAGGGTCAGAAGCCAGCAATGATTTGAACACAATATATTTAACATAAAATATTATTAGCTTTATAACTAAGTTTGGAATTATGAGCAATTACCCTGTAAGAAGTAAAAAGAACTCTAAAGAATATGAAAATAATAGTTGTTAGAAGCAGTTTCTACTCTCAGGGCTGAACTGGGGAACCAAGAAAGAAGTCTCCGACTGCTCAGAAAGACTTGTCAGAGGGCTGGCAGCTGGTCACTGTGGCGTCCTCAGGCAGAACTGGCTCTACATCTGTCCTCTAAACTGAAGTATTTTGGGTCTGGGTACCAGCTGATCTTAAGTTACAGTGGCAGAGTTTTCTCCCTTGGCATCTCCGTGTGTCAAGAAGACTAGAAAGAGGGCTGGGGAGTTAGCTCAGTGGTTCCGGCGCCTGTCTTGCAAGTGCAAGGACCCGGGTTCGATCCCCGGTAACCACATACAATACTGGGCGTGGAGACTCACACCCAGCAGCAACCAGTACCACATACCACAGTGCCGGGCGTGGTGGCTCACGCCTGTCATCCCAGCACTCGGTAGGCAGAGGCAGGAGGATTGCTGTGATGTGAGTTTGAGGCTGAGCTCAGGGCCAGCCTGCACCACAAAGCGAGACCCTGTCTCAAAAAACGTAAAAAAAAAAGAAGAAGAAGACTAGAAAGAGGCTGCACTTCGTATTCACATTTTGAAGTGTTTCTTTCTCCACTTCCTGATCTCAGGCCCTTGTGATAGTCAGGGGCGTTTTTTGCTCTTGGGAGTTGTGTAAAGCACTCCTCTCTCTCTCTCTCTGATTGAGATTATATTGCATATCTTAGAATATATTTGTCACACACACACACACACACACACATATATATATATTCTACTTTTTGTGTAAGCAGAGAGGAGGGGAGATAGGAGGCATAAGCAAAAGAGAGGAGGAGCAGGAGAAAGTGAAAATATACGACTGACCACTAAAAATGTAAGAAGCTCAAATGGCTTATTTATAAAGATGAAAAACTATGCAACCTTTGTAACTTCTATCCTTAACAGTCTGATACATCTAAGTATTAGAAAATATTGTGGAAGATTATGCAGAGCCATGATGCTCTTTCCCACTCTTTTTAGTACCTCATTTTTTTTTTTTTTTGTCTGAGAGATCAGGAAGTTAGTAGGGACTTGGTATTGAATAAATTACCCTCATCTATGTAATTGTCAATTCATTATGCAATCTAGTGATCGAAATGAGATAGAGTGATAGCAAGCATTTAACAAGAGGAGGTCACAAGGGAGCATAATGATTGAAAAATGCAAAATAAATATCTTGTCTGCCTGAATTCATGGATCTAACCGAGAAGCATGCTGCTGTTGATGCCGTGACTACTGTGATGTATCCACGGGGAAGAGGGAGGCTTCTTTCTTTCTTTGCACCTGTGCTAAACACTGTCCCAAGACATTATTATAGAACTGACACATTTTCAAAACCTTGCATTGAAATTAACTAAAAACCGTAACCAGGGAATTAGGTATTCCAAATAGTTTTAATTATATAGATAGGAGGCCACTCTGATAAATAATAGTAGCTAAAATTTTTGAAATCATTAGATGCGAGACATGATGAATAGTGCATTATAGCTTTTGAAATCAGTACTATTATTTCCTCACTTTACAGATGAGAAAATAAGGCTAACATGAACCAAGCAGAAGTACTTGCATTCAGATTGTTTAACTGACCACAAAACCAACCCTTACTGATACAATTTTGATACTCTTTTGCTCATTAAATTTTAAGTATGTAATATTATTCTGATTTTAAAATAAGATTTCTTTTGGAAAAGTTTCAAAACTACAAACAGAAAAACATCAATATATTGTCTTATTTTCTTGTAGTGTTTTTATGCAAATATATTTTTATCCCAAATTGAGATTATATTGCATATCTTAGAATATATTTGTTTTCCATATATAAAATCTTTAGCAATTTATTATCCTAGTAAATAGTAGTCTTAAAACATGCATAAAGAGTAAAGTTACAAAGCATTTAATTATATAGGTATATGATTTGTAATCAATTCTGTATGCTAAGTATTTGGTTTATTTATAATTTTAAATTTTATACTTATGTGCAAAATACTTTCTCATAAACTTTCTTTCCATAAATTAATAAAATAATATTGTTTCAAGAAATCTTGAAAAATTACTATCCAGAAAGACTATATTAATTTTAGAATTTTATGAGAAGACACTTTTTCTCATGTTTTTGACCATAATAACTCCTGGTTAGTATTGAATTTTAATATTATAAGGAATCTAGTGGTTCTACTGCCTTTTAAAAAATATTTTCCTTATTTTCTATATTAGATTTATTTCATTCCAAGCATCTTAAATAGGCCCTGATGAACTCAAATAAAAAGAATTTTTAAAAAATTATCTTTATTGGTACATTATGAATACACATCATCATCGCATTCAACATTAAGAGTTTGTACCAGAATATGACATGACTTGATTCTCATTTTTTCCCTTTTCTCCCTGCCCTACCTCCCCCTACCCCCTATATACACAGTATTTTTTTTCTTTATTATTACTACATTCGCTTTCCCCTTGTTATTTACTCTTACATTCTTTCCTTTTAAATATTTTCTACTTCACAATATCAACTATACATACTACAACTCATTTACAACTTTATTGTCTCATACCAGAGAAAAGATATGATATTTACACATCTGTGACCTGTTTATTTTGCTTATGAGGACGTCCTCAAGCACATCCATTTGAGTATGAATGGCTCGATCTTATCATTTTTAATGGCAGAGTAATACTCCATTCTATAAAAGAACCACATCTTTATCCAGTCTCCACTTGATGGACATTTGGGTTTTTTCCAAGATTTAGCAATCACAAACTGAGCTGCTATATACATGGATGCACTTACGTCATTGTGAAATGACTCTTTTAATTCCTTTATGTATATGCATAGCACAGCGATGACTAGGTCAAATGGGACCTTCAATCCTAGTTTTTTGAGGAATCTCCACACTAATCTCCACAGAGGTTTTACGAGTTTACATTCCCACCAGCAGTGGAGAAGTGTTCTCTTCTCTCTACAGCCTCACCAACATTTGTTGCTGGCTAATTCTGAAATGACAGCCATTCTTTGTGGAGTGAGATGAAATCTCAGTGTTGTTTTCATCTGCTTCTCTCGAATGGCTAATGATGTTGAGCATTTCTTCATATACTTCTTAGCTGCTCTTACTTATTCCTCTGAAAAGTTATCTGTTCATTTCAGTTGCCAATTTTTGAATTGAGTTTACTATCTAGAATATATAAAGAGCTTAAAAAAATCAGCCCACCCAAAAAGAAATTTTTTAACTGGGCTCAGTGGCACATGTTTGTAATACCAACTCTAGAAAGGTTCAGGCAGGAAAATCATGTGAGTTCAGGACCAGCCTGAACTATTCAGAGAGACCCATCTACAAGAAATAATTTAGAAGAAAAAGTTGTTTTTAGAATACTGGATAACTTGAAACATTGAAATT
>PVIR01039307.1:0-13972 GCA_004026965.1 Petromus typicus
TATCTTTAAAAGTTAAGACATAGTAGAATTGATAGTTCTACCAATTTTACTACATATATTTTTTATGGAACTGTTAACACAATTAAGATACAAAACAGTTCCATTGCCCCCAAAGTCTCAACTCTTTGTAGTAATAGCCTGTTGCAACCTAACTTATATTGTGCTGTATCACTCTTTCTATCTTTCTAAAAGTGTCAGGTGAGTTGAATTATACATTTTGAGATCATTTATCCTACTCAATCTTTGAGACTTATGCAAGTTGCTCTGTCTATCCATAGTTCATTCATTTACATGATTGACTAGTATTACACTATTTAGATGTACCACACTTGTTTTAGCACTCCTAGATGAAGGACATTAAAATTATTTCTAATTTCAAATGATTGTGAAAATTTTCATGTATAAGGATTTGTAGAAATGAGCTTTTATTTCTTTATGGAAAATATGAAATGGAAAGAAGATCGCCTGCCTTACAGTAAGTGTATGTTTAAAGAACACTTAAATGTCAAACTTGTCTGGAGTGTCTGTGCCTTTTCACATTCAACAATGTGTAAGAGATCTCATTGCTCCTTTTTACCACTTACAGTAAGATATTTCCACTTCTGTTACAATAACTGAAATTAAAGCATCTGGTTAGACTGTATGTTGGTAATATAGAGGAACTGAAGTTCCCAGTATGGCTGGTGGACAACTAAAATAGTATAATGACTTTGAGAAACAGTTTGGAACTGTTGTTAAAAGGTAAACATATACCAAATTTGTGAACCTGGCATTGTATGCTTAAATATTTTTTCAAAAGAAATTAAAGTACATGCTCATACAAAGACATGTGGAGTGTCACAGGAATATGTTTGCCATTCACTAGGTATGTATTAATATTAATTTCATAATTGTTTTCTTTTTGTTTTGCTTAATTTCTAACAATGTTGAAATTTTTCTTGTGATTATTATTATGCTGTCTCTAAGGAAGTCTCCATGTATGTCTTTTTTTCCATAAAATTGAGTTTATTTTCTTACTGTCCTGTTTTGAGAATTATTTAGAAATTCTAGATACATGTCTTTAATCAATGATAAGTCCTTTATATATTTTGGAAATATGATTTATAAATATTTTCTTTAACTATGGCCCATTTTCCTATTCTTAAGAGTATCTCTTTAATTTTATTCTTTTATAGATTATGCTTTCGTTGTTGGACTTACAAAATTTGTGTCTATCTAATTGCAGGTTACAAAGTATTCCAGAAAATTATTTTAAAATTTAAAACTTACATTATATTTTACATTTAGATCTATGATTTAGTTAATTTTTACATAAAATGTGATGCTGAGGTCAAGGTTTATTTTTGCCAATGAACATACACTTGTTCCTGTACAATTTGTTTCACCCATTGACTTGTTTTTAATCCTATGCAAAAATTAGCTGAATATATTATTTGGGTCTATTTCTTGGTTATCCACTTTTTCCTCAATGGGATGTATGCTCATCTTTCACCAGTACCTCACAGTCATAATTATTGTAGCTGTGATGTGTGCCTTGACACTGGTTAGACTGATACATTTCACTTCATTTTTAAATAATATTTTATTCATCAGTTTTCCTATATTCATTTAAAAATTTTCTTATCTACATCTACAAAATGTTGACAACATTTTGATAGGAACTGTATTAAGACTGAATATAATTTTGGAGATAATTAAATATTTCTATTCATTGATGTATGTATTTACATTCACTTAAATCTCTTAAAATAATTAGTTGGTATATGTACTTTGAAGCATATAAAATCTTGATAACTTTTTGGCTTTATATCTAAGTATTTACCATTAGAGGAATAAGTCCCACTTATGGGACTTTGGGATCTTTCAGAATATTTGGCTGTAGGAATTCACTGAGCTCATCTCAGGCATTATGACCAGAATCTATGCAAGGGATGATGACTATCTCCCTGTGATTAGTCAATTCTTCTGTGTGCCACTGACCATATTACATACAGGAGACAACAGATACACTCCATGAAGGGCCCTTTTTTTGGCAGTGCTTTGGACTTTTGGTTTTTGGTTTCTCTTTTTGTTATTGTTATTCTGTTTCTTTCTTTTTAATGACTTATCTTTCATTCTTCATTTCTCCACTTTCTTGTTGTGAAGTAAACCCAATTTCTTTTACTTTCTTTCTTTTTTTTGAGACAGAGTGTCGCTTTGTAGTTTAGGCTGGACCTGACCTCACTATGTAGCCCAGGTGAGCCTGGAACTCACAGCAATCCTCCTATGTCTGCCTCCCAAGTGCTGGGACTACAGGTGTGAGCCAACATGCCCGGCATTGTGGTGTGTGTACTGATTACTGGTGGGCGTGAGTCTCCACTGCCAACATTGTTGTATGTGGTTACCAGGGATCAAACTCAGGCCCTTGTGCTTTCAAAGCAGGCACAGCAACCACAGAGCTAAATCCTTTACCCTCCAATTTCATTTTTTTCTTCTTCTTTCAATTGCTCTTACTTTTATAGAACAGGGAAAATGTCTCCTGTTAACCTGCTGCTGCTGGATACCTCTTCTCTTCTTTTGTGCCTTCATCCCCTCTTGTTTTCTGCTCAGTATCAGTTCCCAGAAGTTAATACATTTCAGTCCTCACTACTTTCTCTTTTTTTGGTACTATTATAGGAGAGTGAATACACTTTACATTGGTGCTGCTGCTGTTGGTCTGTTATGTTTTGTATTTGCTCCTTTTGTATCTTTTGTCCTCTTGCCTCTGTCAGTTTCCTGGAAATCATATGATCATTATATATCCGCTAACTCCATTTCTAATCTTTCCCTCTCCATCTGTCTGTCTCTCTACCCCCCCCCACTTCCTGGTGACCCTTTATTATCAAACATGGTAATGCTATATTGAAGGACTTGTATGTTATGAACACATTTCTGGTTAGTTCTAAATTTTGGCTTATGATCACAGATTTAATTCATGAGGTTAAAGATCTCAGACTAGTAATCACCAAAGCTTGTCATTTCCTGTGCTGTGTTTGATACTAGTGAGGATATTGATTGTATTATGTCAACTGAGACAAAGTGTTTGTTATTTTTAAGTACCTTCCATGGTGTGCCAGAGCTGAGATCAGTTAAGGACCATTACAGATCCAAAGAGAACAATGTAGGAAGTAGCCATCTACTGAGGGTATGAAATATTAAGAAGAAAGACAGTTGCATTAAACATCACCCAGAGAGCAGGCCAGGAATTAAACCAAAAATATCAGCATGAACAAAAAATAGAAATGAGAAAAAATTCAAAAGCCTAGACACAAAGACCATCACCAAGGGGAATCAGAAGAAAATTGAAGTAGAGCAAACTGAAATTCAAAAACTAGGACTCTCTGAGATGGTTATAAGAGGATCTAGTAAAATGGAAATCAGATATAGTCTCTGAGATAAAAACAGAGATATATCCATCGTTAAAGATTAGTAACATTAGTAACATAAGTAACATTAGTAACATAAGATTAGTAACATTAAAGAAGGGATCAGGAACACAATAGAATCTCAGATTACAAAAGTAATGAAATATATTAAACAGTGTTAGAGTTCCAAGTGATGAAAACTCTAATGAAAATTCACAAAATAGGGTGAATGAATATGTGGACAGAATTTCAGACATAGAAAATAGGATTGCAGCCAGTGAAAGGAAAAGAATAATTTATGGAAAACAGCCAGAGACCATGAGAAACTAATTTAGCAGCTGCTAGATGATACAAAAAATAAGATAATTCTGATTGGAGTCAGTGAAGAAACACGAGGGCCAGGGACTTAGCTCAGTGGTTCCGGAGCCTGTCTTGCAAGTGCAGGGGCCCCAGTTCAATTCCCTGGTAACCACATACTACACTGGGTGTGGAGACTCATGCCCAGCAGCAATCAGTACCGCACATCACAGTACCGGGTGTGGTGGCTCATGCCTGTAATCTCAGCACTCAGGAGGCATAGGCAGGAGGACTGGTGTGATGTGAGTTTGAGGCAGAGCTCAGGGTCAGCCTGAACTACAAAGTGAGACTCTATCAAAAAAAAAAAAAAAAAGGAATAGAAAAGAAACATGAGAGTGAAAAAGATATTTTAAAAAGACCTGTTTACAGATGCGAAGACAGATAACTTCTTGGGAAAAGGGGAAAAAAATGACATACAGATAAGTGAGGCATATGGAAGTCAAAGTGACCATTATATAAAAAATTCTACTGTTAGTCATATAATAATCAAGTTTCCAGAAATTCAACAGAATGAAATATTGAAAGCAGTTAGAGAAAAGAAAGAAATCACATGCAAAAGAAAAGCCCATCAGAGCCACAGTAGATTTCTCAAGGAAAACATTCAATGAGAACCTGGAGTGAAGTATTTCAAGCCCTGAAAGAAAACAACTTCCAACCTAGATTGGTGTATCCTGCAAAACTATCTTTCAAAATTGACAGGGAAATAAGATATTTCCATGATAAAGAAAAACTAAAAAAGCTGCACAAATACAAAACCTGCATTCCAAAAAATTCTAAACAATATCTTACAAAAAGGCTATGAGTGTCACTATCGCATGAGAACTAGCAGAGCAAACTCATTGGGCAAGACAATAAGTTAAATGGAAAGTGGGAAAAAATTAAAGAATAAAAGGGCCAAGAATAGGAATTCATCATGACAGGGCTAAATCAGTACATATCATCTATAAGCACTAATGTCAATGGCCTCAGTAGGACAGTTAAAAGACACAGCTTGGGAGAATGGATTAAGAAGAAAGATACAACAATATTCTGTATAACAGAAACACACCTAATTTAGAAAGAAACCCATAGATGGAGAGTAAAAGGATGGAAAACAATTCTCCATGCAGCAGGACACCACGAAACAGCAGGCATGGCTATCTTATTTGTAGACAAAGTAGATTTAAGCCAAACTAATTAGGAGAGACAAATAATGATACTATATCCTCCTACAGAGAACAATCCAAGATGATATTCTTATTTTTGCACCAAACTCTATTGAACCTAACTATAAAACAAATATTAAGGGATATGAAAGGCCAGATAAACACTAATACAATATTACTAGGCTACATCAATAGCCAATGTCACTAATAGATCAACTGGACAAAAAATTCAATAATAAAAATCTTAACCTTCACCAAACTTTGAAACAAATACACTTAATAAATTTTTGCAGAGTATTTCACTTTGCAAAGGCAGAATATACATTTTTCTCACTGTTCATGGGTCATTCTCTTAAATAGAATACATGCTAGTTCATATACCACGTATAAGTAAATGCAAAGGAAATGAAAGTTATCCCCTGTGTATCAAATCACAGTGCCCTGAAATAGTAGCTCATAGCCAAAGAAATTCCAAGAACTTCATAAGGTCATGGAAATTGAACAACATTCTCCTAAACCACCATGGGGTCACAGAAAATTAAAGAAGTTAAACAATTAATGAAATTTTACAATTAAATGATAATGCCAATATAACATAGACGAATTTATGGTACACAATGAAAGCAATTTTACAAGGGAAATTCATAGCAGTGAATATCCATACTAGGAAAACAGCAAGCTTGTATAAACAGTCTAATCCTTAGTCTCAAACTACTAGAAAAAAGAAGAGCAGGATAAACCCAAAGCCCACACAAGGGAGGAAATTATAAGGATTGGAACAGAAAATAATGCAATGGTGACTAAGAGAACAATACCAAAAAATCAGTACATTGGTATTTGAAAGACTAAATAAAATTGACAAACTCTTAGCCAATCTTATAAAAATAGAAGGAAAAGGCACACACCCATGTAATTACAAATTAAAAGGGAGGAAATCACCACAGATACAGCAGAAATTCAGAGAATAATAAACACACAGTTTGAGAACTTGTACTGCAATAAGATGGAAAACACAGAAGAAATGGATAAATTCCTAGACATATATGAACTTCTAAGTTGAAAAAAAAAAGACAAAAATGTGCTCAACACCCAATATCAATGTGTGAAGTTGAAAATGTAATTAAAAACCTACTGACAAAGAAAAGTCCATGTACCAATAGATTTACTGCTATATTCTACAAGAATTTTAGAGAAAAACTAATGCCAGGACTACTCTAACTCTTTAATTAAATCTAAAGAGAAGCAATAGTCTCAATTTCATTCCTATAAGCAACCATTACAACAATTCCGAAAGTAGAGAAAGACCTCCCCCAAAGAAAAAGAGCTATAAGACAATTTCCCTAATGAACATTGATACAAAATTCTTAGAAAAGATACTGGCAAACAGAATACAGAGGATCATCAAGAAAATCATACATCCTGACCCTACTGGATCCATCCCAAGGATGCAAGGATAGTTCAACATATGTAAATCAATAAATGTAATGTATACATTAACAGACTCAAGGACAAAAACCAAATGGTCATCTCAATAGATGCAGAAAAAGCATTTAACAAAATCCAAAGTCCATTCATGATTAAAACTCTACAGAAAATTGGAATAGATGTCTTTTATCTCAAATTGATAAAAGCTATTTATGAAAAATCAACAGCCAGCATCATACTAAATGGTCAAAAACTGAAATCTTTCACACTAAGATCAGACAACACAAGGATCTCCACTTTCCCTATTCCTATTCAATATAGGAAACAATTAGGCAAAGCAATTAGACAAGAGAAAGAAATAAAAGAAATAAAAATAGGAAAGCAAGAAGTTAAATTGTCATTATTTACTGATGAAATTGTACTCTATATAGAAGATCCTAAAGACTGAACCAAAAGACTGCTAGACTTAACCGTCAGATTTAGTAGCATGGCTACATAAAAGATTAACATTCAGATATCTATAGCTTCAGTATACAGGAACAATGGACTCACTGAAAGGTAAATCAGAGAATCAATTCCTTTCACAATAGCATCAAAAAATATGAAATATCTAGGTATCACTCTAAAAACAAAGAGGTAAAAGATCTTGGCTATGAAAACTATAGCATTCTGAAAAGGGAGATCAAAGAGGATATCAGAAAATGGAAAGACATCCCTTGTTAAAGGATAGGAAGTACTAATATTGTCAAAATAACCATATTGCCAAATATTCTATACAATCCCAGTTGAAAGTCCAACAATATATTTCACAGAGCTAGGGAAAATAATCCAAAAATTCATCTGGACCCATGAGAGACCTAAAATAGAAAAAAAAAAAAAATCCTAGGCAAGAAGGACATAGTTGGGGATACCACAATCTCCAAAGTGAAACTATACTACAGAGTCATTGTGATAAAAACAGCATGGTATTAACAAAAACAAACAAACAAACAAACAAACAAACAAAAAAAAAAAAACAGACCTGAGGATCAATGGAATGGACTACAAGATCCAGAAACAACCCCAGATATACTTAGCCACCTCATCTAGACAAAGGAACCTAACACTCTCAATGGAGGAAACATAGTCCCTGTAAAAAAAATAGTGCTGGAAAAACTGGATTTCAACTTGGCAAAGATTAAAGCTAGATCCATCTCTTTATCTATATGCCAAACTAAAAGTCAAAGCGAATTAGAGACCTAAATATTAAAAGAAAAACACTAACCCTAATAGATTAGGTAGAACTCTTGAAGACACTGGCATTGGGAATAGTGAAAAACTTTATGAACAAAAACTCAGCAGCATGGGAACTAACAGAAAGAATCAGCAAGTGGGATCTCATCTTACTAAAAAGCTATTGCACAGCAAGATAAACTACCAGCAGAGTGAAAAGACAAATGAAAATATGGGAAAAACTTTAACCAGCTGTTTCTCAGAAAAAGGTCTACTAGTTTGAGTATACAAAGAACTTATTTAAAAAATCAGCACCCAAATTTAAAGACCCAACTAAAAAATGGGGATCTCAGAGGAACAGACAATTTTCATGTGAAATAAAGGCAGCTAAGAAGCATATGAAGAAATGATCAATATCACTGTTCATTGTAGAGATTCAGATGAAAACAACACTAAGATTCTATCTCACTCCAGAAAGAATGTCTGCTATCTTGAAATCAGCCAACAAAAAATGCTGGCAAAGCCATGGGGTGAAAGGGAGCTGTGGGGAGAAAGGAAACCTTCTCCACTGTTGGTAGGAATGTAGACTGGTACAACCACTATGGAGATCAGATGGAAGTTCTTTAAAAAGTAAATTAAAGAATTAAAAGAATCAAACCACAATGAAATATGTGCACCCATGTTTATAGCAGCTCAGTTTGTGATAGCTAAATCTTGGAAACCATCCAAATGCTCATCAACAAGAAATTGGATAAAAGAGGAGTGTTTTTTTTGTTTGGTTTTGTTTTAAATAAACTGAAGTATTACCCTTAAAAATGATAAATTTGAGTCATTTATACTCAAATGGATGCACTTTAAGGATATAAGTAAAATAAATAGGATACAGATATATGAATGCCCTATCTTCTCTCTAGTATGGAAAACTGAAGATATAAATGAATACCAAACTTTATAATAGATAATGTGAAATAGGAATAAAATATGCAAAAGCAAAAGGGAAAAGGTGGGTAAGGGAAAGGCAAAGAAAAAATTTAATAGCAAAACAAAGAAAACAGAAGTAAGTAAGAGCAAGTAAGAAGTACATGAAGAAATGGTCAACATCACTGGTCATTCTAGAGATACAGATGAAAATGACACTATTTCATCTCACTCCACAAAGAATGGCTGCTATCTCAGAATTAGCCAGCAACAAATGTTGGCGAGGCTGCGGTGAAAAAGGAACATTTCTCCACTGTTGGTGGGAGTGTTGAAATGTATGATTTCTGTCAAAATCAGTGCGGAGATTCCTCAAAAAGCTAGGATTGGAGGTCCCATTTGACCCAGCCATCACTCTGCTAGGTATATACACAAAAGAATGAAAAGATTCATATCAAAGCAATATATGTGCACTCATGTTTATAGCAGCTCAGTTTGTGACTGCTAAATCTTGGAAACAACCCAAATGTCCATCAAAAGGAGACTGGATAAAGATGTGGTTCTTCTATAGAATGGAGTATTATTTCACCATTAAAAAGGATAAGATTGAGTTATTCATACTCAAATGGATGTATCTTCAAGATGTCCTCATAAGTGAAATAAATAGGTCACAGATGTGTAAATATTGTATCTTTTCTCTGGTATGAGAAAATGAAGATGTAAATGAGTTCTAGTAGATAGTGGATATTGTGAAATAGAAAATATTTTAAAGGAAAGAGGGTGTAGGGGTAAATAATGAGGGGGAAAGAATGTGATAGTAATAAAAAAGGAAATAAACTTTATGTATTTAGGCAGTGGGGGTTGCAGGGTGGGTAGGGGAAGGGTAAAAAAATGAGAATCAAGTCTTACATGTTCTGGTACAAACTCTCAATGTTGAATGCAATGATGATGTGCATGCATAATGTACCAACAAAGATTTGAATTTAAAAAAAAGAAAACAAAGCTTGTGTATGGGAGGGGGATGGGGGTTGAAGGAAGAAGGAAGGGGGAAAATAAAAATAAAGATGTGTCACGTATAGGTACAAATTCTCAATATTGAATGTGATTATAATGTATATGAAATGTACAAATAAAGTCAATTTAAAATATGTGAGACAGATTTGAATTTAGAAGAGAGATTATTACGAATTTTTTTTTAGGTTTTTTGAGACACAGTCTTGCTTTTATAATTCAGGCTGGCCCTGTGCTCAGCCTTGAACTCACAGCAATCCTCCTGCTTCTGCCTCCCAAGTGGTGGGATTACAGGCGTGAGCCACCACACCTGGCACTGTGGTATGTGGTACTGATTGCTGCTGGGCATGTGTCTCCAAACCCAGTATTGTATGTGGTTACCCAGTATTGTATGTGGAACACATATAAATAAAAAATGGGGGGTTGCTGCTAAGCAGTCTTTAAGAAGAAATGTACATCATCAATCTCTATGTTAGAAAAAATTAGACTCTTAAGTCAGAAATTTAAGGGGTTTTTTGTTTTCAAAACAAGAAAAGGCTACATCCAAAATAAGCAGAAATAATACATATTAGTGTGGAAACACATGTAAGAAAAATGACAAATAAAAGTTAGTAAAACATTAAAGAAAGTTTTGAGGAGATCAATAAAATTGGCCAAATTCTTTGAAAGATGCAAATAAACATTTCATTTCTTAAAATATCAGGACCAGTCAAATGTATCAGTCAAATACAATGTATTTTGGTCTATGATGCCCATCCCCCCTAAAATCCCTCCTGATAGTTTCATTAACATGTTCCAGCAAACCCTTTTAAAGCAAAAGAAATAGCAACTATTAACTGCAGAAATGATTCCACAAAGTTTGGAGAAAGACGTGATTTCCCCAACTCAATCTTTGAGGCCAGTTTTGAGCTTGTGCCAAAACCAAAGACATTACGAGGAAAGAAAATGATAGACCAATATTTGCAACATTTGTCTGAAAGAAAGATACGAATTTTCTTCACAGAATCTTAGCAAATTGAATCCAATAGTAGATATAAACGACAATTTACTATGAAAAGTTGGTTAGATAACAGAAAGGCAAGACAGAGCTCACATTTGAAAATCCATCATCAGGCTGGGGATTTAGCTCAGTGCTTCCTGCACCTGTCTTGCAAGCACAGGGCCGGGTTTTGATCCCTGGTAACCACATACAACAATGCTGGGTATAGAGACTCACACTGACCAGCAATCAGTACCACATATCACAGTGCCTGATATGGTGGCTCACATCTGTAATCCCAGCACTAGAGAGGCAGAAGGCAGGAGGATTTCTGTGTGTTCCAGGCTTGCAAAAGCATGGGTAAGATAGGTTGGAGAATCTAACTCACTTTTGCATAGAAATACTGACTTTCGTAACCTCTTGCAGACCAGAATATCACTGTGGAAACTCTAGGGTCCAGTAGAGAGGTTTCAGCATCTGGAAATGAGAATGTTTCAGACTGGACATATTTTATAGATCTAGAGAAGCTTCTGTTTATGTGAGACACCTTTTCACAAAGGAAGATAATTTGGCAGGGACACTGCTCACCTCTGTCTCCCCTCAACCAAAATCCTGAAGGGATGTGCAGATCATCTGGGGGGCACCAAGGAGGAGGAGAAAGGGGAGGGGATGCAATAGTAGCCTGATAGTCACAATGTACAGGACAGAATTTAAAATTACTAAAAATTAAAATTACTTGAAATTATTCTGTAACAAATTAGACAACTGTAAGAAATAACCTTGAACTGAGCCAGACGTTTGTAGTCACAGAAAAGGAATTCAAAGCAAAGGATGGGCAAAGAAAGAAAGGAACAGGAACAATGATTATGATGAAGTAAAAGATAAGAAAATGCATCAGAGAATGAAAAATTAGAAAAAGAACCACAAAGAATTTCAGAAAGGAAAATACAATAACAGAAATTTTAAAAAAATCATTCATGGGACTTAACTCATAATAGAGATGATAGAGAAAATAGTTAAGCTTGATAATAGATCAATACAAGGGAAATAAGTCAATTCATGACCAGCAAACTCTGCAAACACATAAGATGCAGTTCTTTAGGGCAGAAAGAAATGATATGAGATAAAAATTTGTACATTTTAGTGAGAACAAAGGGCACTGAATGTCAAAAATTATAAAAACTATTTTTCCTCTTAATTTCATCAAGATATACAGATAATTAAAAGTATAAATTTTATTATAAGACTAATATGTGCAGATAAAATACAGTGCAAAATACAGGTGAACATAGGTGAAAGGATACACATTTGCAAGCTTTCAATGTTTTATATGAAGTACCACAATATTAGCTCTAAGTATACTGTAGTAAGTTAAAGATGCATATTATAGTATTTCCAGCAACCAGTGAAAAATAATGTAGAGTGTTTATTGTCTACTATGCAAGGCACATTCATGTACAACCTGCAGCAGAAGGGGCTTTACTCTACTGAATCTACCCTCATTTTCTCCAGTCTAGCCCTGAATATTCCACTGAGGAGGTAATGGCTGTTCACTGTATGGACAAGAACTCAGGATAAGACAGTAAGTGAATCATGTTCAATATTGTGATCACTGCTCTAAAAAGAGATTCATATTCTTGAGCAAATTTTTGTGTTCTGAGCTCTTGGTACCTGCCACTCTTTATTAGGATGTAATTTCATTCTGTGAGATTTTAAAAAAAGGAAACAGGAGGTTTTACTCAGGACTCCAAGTCGAAGTTTTGTTGTACTATTCAGTACTAATCTGTAGCTCCTGAATGAAGAATTGCAAAGGGCCTTCTAGACCTTACAGGAAGCATTATTCTGTTTGATTTGGCTCTTATTTGGCTATATTTTTTTCCTCCTAAGAATTGTCCAGAACATTAGAGCACAGAATTTGAGCATTTTGGATTCTCTAGGTTAATATTGTTGCTACATAAAACCTTCTTAATGTCTAAATCACCATTTTCTACTGCACCACAGTGAAGATATCAGCCCAAACTCTGAGTTTGTCCCTTTAAAGACATAAAATTAAAGAAAATGACCATGATGAGATTCTTGTAGCCTTTGAAGCATTGCTCAGGTGGCATGCAAAGGTTTTATAGCAATCTCTGAGCAAGAGGTAGGACTCAGCACCTTGTGTTGTCCCATTGGTCTAATAAATGGTCCTACTGTTGACTTTGCATCACTGTATTTGCAACTGCAAGAACATTAGATAGTTCAAAGGTGAAAAAAGAATTTTTTTTTTGGTAAGATACGACCAGACTTGCTGTCTTTCTGCTTCAGCCCCCCAGATTTCTGAGATTATAGGCATTGCCCCTATACCTGACTTTAACCCTCATATATTATGAGCTTTGTATCATACTTATAGTAGATTAATAAGATATACAATTATCCCATCATTGAAAGCTGATTTAATATGCTGATATAGTTGATGTGTTTTCTTACTTAAACTAGAGGAAGTACCTAATATACTAGGATGTGAAAAGTGGAAGAGTCACCAGTTTACTGTGGTGACAAGTCATATTAACTTCTCCATTTCTTTTCTGCTTATAAATTCAAGACAGACTTGTCAGTAATAGTTTGTGGAGTAATTTTTAAAAACCTGTGATTCCTACTTTTATTAGTTTTAATAAAGAGTCACTATTCCCTAAGCTTGCTTGGAAAATTATTATCTATCAGCAAGACAGAAGACAAATATATATGATATTGACAGCGGTAGAAAGTAAGTCCATGATGATGGGTATTAATAGGTGAGAGTTACTTTTTTAAAAGTACAGTCAACCCTAAATTAAATTCCTTTGTAAGATTGAACTTAAGTTCCAGAGAATTGACTTAATTGAACTAATAGTGGGAAACTAATTTTATACTCAGGAGTAGAAGACGTGCTGCACTTAAAAAGTAAAATTGTGCACTAGAATAAGAAACAGAACAAAACTAAATAAAGGAAAAGAGCCACAAAATTTGAAGGAACCCAACGTATATTTCCATTTCTCAGTGGAGCATTCATTAATGATGCTTTTTAATGATGAAAAAATTAATACTTCATTATTGAGACAATATAAAAACAGAATTATTCCTGTGAACCAAAATGAGAGTGAAGTCATTCACTGTCTTATTTAAGATAAATTCATAGGTTCCTTTGGAGTTTGTGCTTTTTTACATTTTTAATTAGGATATTTGCTGTAGTTGTATGATTATGACCATAGGACCAATTTGCTACCTAGATGTGCCCTAGGATTTTTCAGATCTATAAGGCTATGACTATAAAGCCTAACAAGTGCTGCTACTAAGAACAAGCAAAGCAACATGGAATCAATTTATTGTACTATGTTTTATTGTGTAAATAGAAAGTATAATTTGACTTACAGTTCAATAGCTCTTATAATAGACCACGGTTGAGTATTAGGAAGAGATATGAGACAAAACACAAGACTAGAATGAATGAATGGCTAGCTCACTGAGTGAACAAAAGAAAATCTGTTACCTTTATCAGGCTAAACTTGCTTTTCAAGATCTTGTGCAAC
>PVIR01039308.1:0-13949 GCA_004026965.1 Petromus typicus
GTGAATTGGAACTGCGAGGAGACCAGACATCCCTTGGGTACTTGTTCTGTGCCCCTTTAAGCAATATATCATGTGTAGTGTGAACTACAAAAGACAAATTTTGACTTATTAATTTCTTAAAGTTGTCAAGCACATCACAGGTTCAAGGTGTTTTGCTAAATGCACAGAGGTGAATGAATTCATGTATGTGTGAGGAACTGATACATCTATCTCTGTATTAATGGATATTATATATGCAGTATATGTAGTCTTACAAATAAATAGAAAAGGGTGTGTTTCTTTGCTACATAATATAAAACAAATTCATGTGAGTACTATATATAATATATAATACATAAAATATATATAGTATATTATATAGTATATATAATCTAAATATAAATATATAGTATATTATATATATATAATATACTATATATATTTAATACATAAAATATTCACAGCTCTAAAATATATATATATATAAAATGGGTGTTTACTATCTCCAGGGGCAAGAGACTTGATTATAGCTGCTTCTGTCATTGCCTAATTTGGTATTTACTTACCTTCATTAAACCTAAGTAGCCTCAGGTATGGAATAATGGACTTGAGCTATAGACTGTACAGGGTTCTTCCAAATTCTTAAGAAGTCTTATTTAATGACTTTTGTTTTTTTGTTTACAATTATTTATATAAATATATGTCTAAACATGTTAAAATATTTTTCTCTCTCTAACATTTATTGAATGTCTATGGTATAAGTGCTTGGATATAGTGTCCTTTAAATAAGATTTTGTATAGAATACTCTATTTAGCTAAAGAAAGAAGTATTTCATATAATAACCCTGGACTGCCCTCAGATTTTAAATGATTAAAAATCATGTTCTGTGGGCTGGGGACTTGACTCAGTGGTTCCGGCGCCTGTCTTGCAAGCGCAAGGGCCCAGGTTCTGTCCCTGGTAATCACATACAGTACTGAACATGGAGACTCACGCCCAGCAGCGATCAGTACCACATACCACAGTGCCGGGCGTGGTGGCTCACGCCTGTAATCCCAGCACTTGGGAGGCAGAGGCAGGAGGATTGCTGTGATGTGAGTTGGAGGCTGAGCTCAGGGCCAGCCTGAACTACAAAGTGAGACCCTGTCTAAAAAAAATTAATAATAATAATAATAATAATATATATATATAAATTATATCATGTATATATCTACAAAATAATACTGAATTGCTTTACATATCCCTGATCAGTTGTAAAGTGTTTTACTTGTAATAATACTGATTTTATTTGTCTCCTGGACTTCTCTGTTCTTTCCCTTTTAAGGGCCTTCTTTGGCTAGTCACACGACTTCTGGGCTCCAGCCCAAAGCCTCACTGATGGGTAAACAGTGGATTCCCAGCTAGGAGGGATAGGACTGAATCTTAGCAAGTAGCATTGCTAACAAAACTTTCAATTAGGGCTAGGGATTTTGAACTTTAGGAAAATTACTGAATTATACTCAATGTTACAGAACAATCTTACAGGAGAAGATAGGAGGGGTCTACCTCAATTTTTGAGGTGTATAAAATTCAGTTTATATACATTGTATTAATCTTCCAGTAGTCTTGTATGATGAATAACACAAGGTAAAAATGGGCAAGGTGATTGACCTGAGGTAAAAAGTCTAGTAAGAATTCTGGGGCAGATACTTTCCACCATGCTGAATAATGGCTGAGAACAGCAAGTCTCTGCTGCAGTCCCAGCTGTGCGGTGGCACCAGAAGCAGCAGCACAGTGTGTTTGGCAGGCAGCTTGTTATGTGTGTCCTAGTGCTGCAGATGCAGGACCCTTGAGAATCTGTGGCACCTGAGAAAAAGAGCCTGGGAACTGCTGGGCCCAAGTGCAGCATGCATTCAGAATTTCACTTCAGCCCCAGGAGGTTCCAGGTGAGGTTTTCTCTCTCTTATTTACCATCACTGCTCTGGTGCCTCACCTGCAGACTTGGAGGGGGATGTGGCGTTTCCTCCCTGTCCTGTGTTGAGGAACTTAATCCTGAAGAGGTCTCCTAGGTAGTGGTGGTCTCTCTCAGGATTTGGCAATCACTTTTGGCAGTTTCACACACTACTTATCTGAAGTAGGGGCCTATGGATGGACCAAATCTCCAAACTATCTTCTCTGGCACTTGTTTCTGGGAGGTGCTGTGCCATGTTCCTCTGAGTAGTTGGCTCTTTCTACCATGTTTATTCTCCACTATCCTCCAGTAGCCTTGGGACAGACTGGTCATGCTGGGGGCTCAGAATACATGAATTAAGGAAAAAATACCATCATCACTGTCTCTCAGTTACTGAAGAATTTCAGAAGAAATCCTTTTCTTGAAATTACCTTATAATTTTTGGAACAGGAACCAGTCACAAAGATCGCTAATGGAAGAATGTAGCTTCTCCTTACAAACACTGTATTTCTTCTCTTCCCATAAACAGCTATGTGTTGGGGGCACAGAATTCCTTCTATGTCAGTTTTGGGTAAAAGGTATGATGCTTGTTAGTTATGTGTCAACTTGAAAGCAGTAGGAAATGCCTAACATATCAGTGAAGCACAGCTCTAGGTGTGTCTGTGGATGATTGACAGCAAGATTGAGGCCAGAATAACAGAGGGAAAGACCAACCTGAGAGTAGGTGGCATCAAGAAACAGGCTTGTAGCCTGGCTAGAATCAAAACAGAAACACCAAGGGAGTGCTCCAGGCTTCAACAATGCTTTTGGACATTGGTCTCTGGTTTCTTTAGCTTCCCCACAAAGACTTGCACCAGGCACTCTCTAGTGAGCTTCTGGGTCTTCATCCTTGGCCTGGCCCTGCATCCTTGACCCCTCTGGTCTGTGGCTCCCATCTTCTGGGGTTGAGCAGCCAGTAGGTTGTCTGGCTCTCTAGTATGAAGATGGCCCTTGTGGATTGTTCCACTTCTGATCTGCAGACAGCCATGGTAGACTTTGTTATCTGTTTCCTGTAAGCCTGCCGAATAAATCTCCCTGTATTGGTATACATACATTTTCTATTAATTCTGTTCTTCTAGAGAATCCTAATGAATATAGATAAGAAACCGTATCATCCTATCTTGCATACGAAGGTAGAAGGGGTAGAAGAAATCTACATTCTGTTTGAATGTAAGTGTAATAGTTCTGCTTTGAGCAAAACACTAACTCCTCCCCAGTTCTAGGCAAGCCCTGCAATCACATGGTAATCCCCAAGGGCAAGTAAAGATCTTAATTAGCAGTACCTTACAGAATCCCATTATCTACCTTAAGACACCATTTTGCAAGCTACATGCCCTGAATAGATGTGTCAGCAGCATTACCAAGTATTCACTTCTGTCACATGCAGCACAATTCTGGAAATTCTATATAAGGAATATTCTTTTTCCTGTGAGCTTTTCCACAGGGTTAAAGAGAAGGGACACATACATGAAGACACCAGAACAATACATGGTAATGTATGTGAGGTGGTACATACAACAGGTTCTGTAAAGTTGACAATAAAGACTGTGGTGGCAGAGGATTTGGGGGATGATTTAGAGGATGGAGGGCAGACAGAAAAGGAGGAAGATTCAAAGGGTGAGCACTACTTAGAGGTCCTGTGAGAAGGAGGAAGTGCTTCCAGACAGGGAGAAGAATTAAATGAATGGAGTCCAGGTTGTCTGTTGTGTTTGAGAAATGCTCCAAAATATGGTTCAGAGAGTCTTCTACTTTCTTAAGAACTCCCAGACCCTTTCTATAAGATTTGTCCCGCTTCAGGAGCCATTTGTGCTTTAGGTGGTCAGTGGGACACAGAGATCAAAGTTACTCATTTTAGACAGCTACCATCATAGTGGCTTTCTGCTGGCCCTCGCAGGCTGGCCTATGGAGTTCCAAGGTCCGCCCCTTCCAGTGTTCAGGATAGAAGGATAATTCATCTTCATTGTCACTGTGTAACTAGTGAGACACCCACAGACACAGATATGCTCAAATATACAGATTCCAAGGTAAACATTGTTTCTTGTATACTGCATAGTACAAATATCACTCAGGAAATAGAATGATTCTTTTTCAAGCCAAAGTACCTATCTGAGATTGGTCTTTTCAAAAACAGAGTCTGTGCCAGAGACCAAGCATCTGTAATCGTTTGAGATGGAGAGAAGGCAGAGATGGGACCAGCCATGGTGTAGTCCTGGGTGATGTCTATCCTTGGCTTGAGAAAGGGGCAGAGATGAGATGTGGGACTGAGCTGCTCTGAGCACCTCCCAGAGTGCTGAGATTACAAGTGTGAACCACTGCATCTGTCTAGGAGGCCATGGTTTTGTAATCTCTGTTACACAGAGGTTGTGGGCTATAATGAGGGAAGACAGAAAACTGAATTCCGAGGCTTGACCCAGAGGATTTAGAGAAGAGGAGAAGGTAGGACCTGCTGACAGCCAAAAATCTTGTCTGCATGTCATGTGGAAATCAGACATGGCTGTCTCTTGAGCCTGCTTATGACTCTTACTATTGCCCAGACTTTTCTTCAGAGAACTCTGAAGGAAAAGACTCCCATATATATGCTTTCAGTGTATTGCTGGTTAGCTGAGGGGTGCTCAATTCATACAGAAACCATAAACTGGCAGTATGCAGCTCTTTGATAGCCCCCTGCCTTGGATGCCAGGGGCTGTCAGCCCTTTTGGTGTAAGCCTCGCTGCTTTGCTGTCTGAAACAAGAAGCGCTTGTATAGAGCTTGGCAGTGCTCAAGAACTGTTCCCACCACTGTGATCTGGGAGATTACAGCTCTCAGATATTCTCTGTTGCTTCTTCAGCTCTCTGGATGCCATTCCTCTTCATTGTTAGCAGTTCCAGCTACTGGCTGCTTTTGGTGTCCGAGGCCTTTAGTGTTATCAGTTCAGCATGCTCTATGCAAGACAGTAATCAAGAACAGGAATTAATACACTCACTAGAAGAGATTTTATTACAACTTGCAGTATAGTGCAATAGCCTAATGGGGTACCATGTGCAGTCTGACCAAGAGGTTGCTTATATAGGTTGATCATGGGTAAGGGAGAGACCCCTCTGGGAGCCAGCTGAGGAAGGTGATATGGTGGAGGGGTAGAGTCCTCCAATGGAGATGCAGGGCAGAATCATCCAGCTTCACATTTTCTCATAATTGATTGTTAGAATTTTATATACAGGGACACACAAAAGAAGGATAATATGGTAAAATACTTCTTTGCAATCTAATCTAATATTTCAAAATTAATAATGTTTTCTTTTTTTTTTTTTTTGGCAAGACATGGTCTCACCATGTAGTTCAGACTGGTCTTGAACTCACGAGGTAGCCCAGGCTGTTCTTGAACTTGCACCAATCCTCCCTCAGTCTTCCAAGTGCTGGGAGTACAGTGAATATTTTCCTGTTAATAAATTTTTAAAAAGATGTAATGCAACTTTGAATGGATAGACATCCATTTTGTGATATGACAGAATGTACTTGATATATTCTAAGGAATGTAACTATGTCTTGTTCAGAGATCCCTCTAAGCCACCCTGCCCAGTACAGCTGCACCTACAGATTCCTAACACTGTTTTCCTCACTATTGATAGCAGTCACTACCCCCTGCGCTTCCCCAAGCCTCCTCCTTAGACAGTCATTAGCCCTGTGCTCTCTCAAGCCTTGTTCTTGACAGGCCCTGCAACCTGATCTCCCTCACCTCTCCCTCCCCCTGATCCTATATATGACCCCAGATACTATAGGAGAGCAGCTGGTCTGTCTCTGGTGCCAAAGTGATCTCTCCCAGGTTTGTTCTGCAATAAACCTTTCCTGTTGAGCTCCGACCTCTGTTCCTTCTTTTCCTTTTTCCTAGTAGTATTGATCACTTAATCTTTTTCCAGGGTAGTGACATTCTGATTTTAATGATATATTATGCTGATCAAAGTAACCTCAACATAGGAATGGGCGAAGATTTCGTGAACAAAACCCAGACAACACAGGAAATACTACAAAAGTTCAACAATTGAGATCTCATCTTAAAAAGCTTTGCACAGCAAGAGAAACTACCAACAGAGTGAAGAGAACCCACAGCATAGGAAAAAAAAAATATTTTACCAGCTATCCATCAGATAAAGGACTATTATCTAGAATATTAAAAAAAAATCAGACTACTCAAATTTAAAGACCCAATCTAAATTGGCATTTGAAGTGAAGAGACACTTTTCAAATAAAGAATAGGAAATGGAAAATAAATACATGAAAAAAAGTTTAATGTTGTTTGGTCAAAGGTCATTAATGAAATGCAAATTAGAACAACACTGAGATTCCACCTCAACCATAGAGAGAACGACTGCTATCAAGAAATAAATCAATAACAAATGCTGTTGGGGTTATAGGGGGCAAGGAACCCTTCTCCACTGCTGGCGGAAGGATAGACTGGTGTAGCCAGTGGAAATCATTCTGGAGCTTTCTGAAAAAAACTAAAGCTAGGAGTTCCAGTTGACCCAGCTATTCCTCTTCTTGGTACCTCTATGAAAGAATTAAAATAATCATAACAGTGATATATGCACACCTATGCTTACAGTGGCACAGATTGTAATAGCTAAATCTTGGAAACTGTCCAAATGTCCCTCACCCAATGAGGGGATAGAGATGTGAGGTTTTCCCCCCCTTTTTTTAATACAGTGGAGTACTACTCTACCATAAAGAAGGATGAGTTTCAGACATTTATAGCTAAATGGATGAACCTTGAGACCTTACTTTTAAGAGAAATAAATCAGATACTCATATTCAGATACTCATATTTCAATACTGAAACATGTTTCTCTGGTGTGAGAAATTAAAAGTCGAAATAAGAGCTAAACTGTATGGTAGATATTGGGGAAAATGAAGAAAATGAGGCTGGGGAGTTAGCTCAGTAGTTCCAGCGCCTGTCTTACAAGCACAAGGGCTCGGGTTCGATGCCCGGTAACCACATACTATACTGGGTGTGGAGACCCACGCCCAACAGCAATCAGTACCACATACCACAGTGCCGGGCATGGTGACTCGTGCCTGTAATCCCAGCACTCGGGAGGCAGAGGCAGGAGGATTGCTGTGATGTGAGTTTGAGGCTGAGCTCAGGGCCAGCCTGAACCACAAAGCGAGATCCTGTCTCAAAAAAATCCTTAAAAAAAAAAAAAAAGAAAATGTTCAAATGGGAAGGGGAGCAAGTGACGAGGGATGGAGAAAGGAAAGAAAGGACAAGAAAAAATAGTGAAAATAGAAGAAAAAATAGAAGCAAAGCTTTTGTATATAGGAAGATGAGGGAGGATGAGATAAAATAAAAGCAGGGCAATAATATAAAAGGGGAAGGGGACAATGGGATAAAACAAACTTTATTTAAAAAAACAATATAGCCTCAATAAATAGTTAGAATTCAGATTTCTTTGGGGATTGTTTGGTTATAGACTTGTCTTTGTCATTGAATGAAATTTGTCAAAGTAAATTTGCATTTCAGAACAGTAAAAATTAAGTGATTCTGTTTGTGAAAATATGACTTATAATGAAGAACAGTGTTACTTAAAAGTACAATTTTATTTTAAAACTATCCAAAAATATGTACTTTCACAAGCAGAATTTTCCATTCCAAGACTTCTGAGGTTATGAAAATGGGTGGAATTCTTATTTGCATGGTAAAATGAGAATAATGCCACAAGAAGGGCATTACACTAAGCAGTTAAGGACTTCAAAAAATAATTTTAATTAGAAAAACACAATAAGCGACATTGAATCATAGCTTTTTTTTGTAAGACATTTGTTACTAAGAAAATCTGAGAAGTAGACTGAAAGTCAATATAAGCCACACTGTGGTTGAGGCCTCACCGGTTCCGGAGCTCGAGGAGGTCGCTCAGTTCTGCTGTCCAGCTGCCACATCTCCGCAGCTCTTGTGTATAAACTGAGAAGGATGCTGCTGTGTGGTCTCTGTGTTTGTCTCCATCCCAGGAACTGAAATTCTAATAGAAAATGTAGAAATTCCCTAGACGGCAGGCCCATGTCTAGGAGTATTACATTTCTGTGATTTTTAGGACAGAGAAGGATTCAAGACGTTCAGTACTGTAAAGTGTAATACATTGCTAAACCCATCTGACCCTTCATTTCCTAAGTAAATTCCATTATAGAGAGGTTGACGGATTCGTATGGGATGAAATAGAGTAAGGGGTTCAGCTCAAGTTTGTGGTCAGATCATTTAATATCCATATTTAATGTTGTTTCACTCGACCACTAACCTCTATGGCTATTTTCCTCTGAAATTTATGGATTTATAACTATCTAAATAAGGATTTTACCATGAACATTGCACTTATAATCCTTTCAACATTTTTTAAGTTTTCTTAAAACTGACCCTTTCGAATACTCTTTAAACAAGAAGAGGTTGTTTTGGTCTTCATTCTTTGCAAGTAAATTTATTGCCGTGATCTTTTTGAGACTACATCTGCCTGGTCTCAGACCCAATCCTGTGGCTAAAAGCATAGCTAAAAATAGTAACACTAAGAAATAGCTACAAACAAGCAGTAACATGCGGGTTAGCAAAGGATGGTAGAGCAGCCTGTGCTGTTTATTAGATTCAGATCTTAAAATAGGATCGGGATAATCTTGCGGACACAGCCTTATTGGACTAAAACACATTATTTCAAAGATCAGCTGTCCTTGGGACTAAATGTTAATTCAGTTTTGCAATAAGTTACTTTGTAGATGACGTAGTGTATCAGCAGGTTTTTTTGCAATTGAAACCCATGTCGGTTTGGCTCATTTGCTGGAAACTGCAGGCTTCACTCAAGTCTTAACTTGCAGGCATCAGTAGATCCTTTTTCTGAGACAGCAATGTGGGAGGTGGGGGAGGATTTTCTGATCCCAGTCATTTTCTCTGATGTAGATATTGTTGGATGTCTTAGGTGTTATTAGCAGCTAGAATCAGAACGGAGGCGTAGGAAATACAAAGCAAGCAAAGAAAGCAGAGATCTGAGGTGGCTTGGTTATGCAAAAACTCACATGGCATTCTGCCTGGAGCCATAGGGGTGAAGTTTCTACTCTTTTTGAATTTTTTTTTATTATAACACAAGAAATTCAAATAGCATTCCTAAACAAATGAGAAAATAGAACTTGTCCATTTTCTACAGACTGATTATGTTCAAGTGTGCATTTCCCTCCGGCCTACATATGAGCAGGAAAGAATAACTCTAGTAGATTATGACTTTAGTTACTAGAAAATCCTAGAGGAAATAGACTGTCCCTTGGTTCCTTAGAAATTATACTATGGTAATATGTCATAAAAAAGAGGTTGGTGGATTTTTTTTCTGTAAAGGGCCAGTAATATTTTCAGCTTTGACTGCTATCTAGTCTGTTAAGATTACACAGTTGCCGTTGTCGGGTGAAAATAAACTCAGTAAATAAGTAAAGAGATGAGAGAAGCTGCATTTTAATTTTTGATTTGCAAAAAAAGAGGGAGTAGAACAAATTTACAATTTGCAACCCCTACCAGAGAACAAGAGTAACTTCAGAGGTTGCAGTTAAGTGGTACTAAATCCTCCTAATTACCTAGACAAAAATTGTGGAATTATCTCTAATTTCTTTTCCTTTTTATTCTTTACATTTCCTCGATCATATTGTTGATTCTACCTTTTCGATGTCTTCTAAGCCATTTCCTTAGTGGAGACTTTCTGACCAGTGTGTGTAAATAGTCCATTATTACCCATCTTGTCGTGCTGTCTACTCCCCTACTATCTCCGGTCCACAGCCTGGAATTGCCTCACTTATTTGCCTTGTTGTTTATTATTTGTCTTTTGTGCTATGCTGGGAAGTCCTCAAGATCAAGGACTTTTCTTCTTTATTGCTGTAGAACTGTGTTTGGCACAAGACACAATCAGGTACTTGATGCCTATTGTTGAAACAGAAAGAAGCCAGAACCAGTCCTTTAGTCCCTAATTCTCCAGTACAGAGAATTTGAGGCAAGGCCTTGATCTTTCCTTAATGAGGTTCTTAACCATCTCTAGGCACAAAAATAGTGAGTAATCAGAATCTGAAAAAAGGTCTTGTCGTCCATGGCAGGACTTGTATTTTCTGGTCACAAGATTCTGCCACCCAGGGACAACATCCAGCATGCGAGCAGGAAAATAAATGTTCTGTACTTGTTGTCATCCATTCCCTCCTTTTGGGACCACACAAACTCAGCTGCAACCCAGAAGGCAAAGGGGCCAGCTAGTGTAAGCTTCAGAGAATAGCCTCCTAGGATCTGGAGAGATAAACAAGACATCTGGTACCATTGCTCCATTGGTCCCTCAACATCCATTTGTACTGCAGGAAAATCGTGTATCTCTATCACAGGGACACAAGACGCCCCTTCAGCTACAGAAGATGACAGGACAACATCAATTCTGTTGTGCCCGTGGCTGAAATTGAAACATTAAGGAACAGTGGGTTTCTTCATGTAAATAGTGTGTGGTGGTGGGGGGGGTGAAATAACAAAAGCAATAGTTGATCCTGCCCTCATGTGACTGCACACAGTGTAATTTGGCAACTGGAATTTGTTTTTCTACCACACATTCTATTTCTCTTTTTCTCTTTCCAGTACTGTTGTTGGGCAGAGCCTTTTCTAGGAGGGAAATCCAAGTTTGCATTCTAAGTTCCTAAAATAAATCAATCAATCCCAGAGTCTTAATATGAGTATCTGTTTCCTAAGGTAGTTTTTGATACTATAAATGGATACTGCAGGAAATACAGCAATTCGATAATTCAAGTAGCATTTAATAAAGGACTGTACATATAGGAATGGCAGAAGGTGGGAAGACACAAGTCATGACTTTGGAGTTTCCCAGGCTACTGACAAGGTCACTCCTAGATATGGAAAGGAAAGGTTTTTCCTATGAACTAGAGTAAGAGGATTTCACAGAGAACACACCGTCAAAAGTACTATGTTCTGGAAGAGAATAGTAGGGCACAATTTGGGAGAAGTGCCCATACTTTAGTCTCTTCTCCCTGATTCTGTGTGAAAGATAGAGCAAAACCAGACAAAAACTAGAAGACAAAAAATTTTGCTGTCACAGTCCACGCAGTGAAGATTCCTAAGGGCAGATGGCAAGCAGAGAAAGATGAGAGAAGATATTGAAGGAAAAATGAAAGACCACAGGCAGCTTGGTAGTCTTAAAACAGAAGTCAAATGATTTTATTCTTTTTGTTTCTCCTTTTGTATTATTAGTACATGTTTGTAACATGCGAAGTTTATATTCATCTTAGGGAGTAGGTACATACACATAACACATTCTAACTCTTTTTTATTCTTTTTAAAACAAAACAAATTTCTGCCTACATATGCCCTTTTTGCTATCTTTGGAGGCTATATTGATTCCAATTAATGTTACAGAGTCTTTTTTGCATCACCTTACAGCTACTGGATTCACGTTTTGTGGTCTCTCACTACTTTTAACAGCTCTTCCATTTGATAGTCATCAACTGCAATCCTGTTTTCTAGATCCAACATTCCATCTTTACATTGGTTGATTCTGCTAAATATACTTTCAGGAGAATTTTTCATCTCCTGAACATCTGTTGAAACCTCTTTTGGTCTTTAAGGTCTGAGATGTTTTTTACACATAGCTGGCTTTTGGCTTTTGAGTCTGTCCTAAGATCCTAGGCATGAAAGATTTTTGGCTGTTTGACTTTGCACCCTTTGGAACTGGACTACAGTAATGTTTATGATCCCCAACTATCTAAGTATTAGCATACAAGGAAGATCAAATGATAACAACTATGTCACCTTGGCTAAAATAGTACAGTCAGTAATAACAGAGGCATCAAGCACAGACTAGAAAATGACAAACTGTATTAACTAATAATTTGCCACCTTTAACCATAGATATAAGCTTTACAGTTATATAGCAAAATCTAAGACAAATCGGAAAATTACATACAGTCCATATCCCCTCAATAGGCATAACATGAGAAAATACCGAAACAGGAAGAAGAGACCAGAAACAAGGCTGAAGGACAGAGGAAGATCCCTCAAACTTCAGGAAACCGGTGAAGAAGACAAGAGGGAAAGGAAGAAGGAAAAAACAAAAACAAGAGCAAAACAAACCAAAAAACCAATGTTTACATTCATGAAAAAACAAAAACAAATAAAAAACACAACCAACCAAACAAACAAACAAAAAACAAAAGCAAAGCAAACAAAAAGTCTGATTTCAAACCTCGGCTTATCTTCTGGGGTCTACAGTTTGGTGTCCATTTAGGGCATGTTTCTGCTGTCACTGGTAGACAAGGAGGTGTCAGAGCCAAGTCTGTGCTAGAAAATCTCAGCAAGCCTGCACCAGGGGTAGAGAACTGTTCAGGCTCAGAAGTTCAGGCTCACCCTGACCTTTGGTCCAAGATTGGGGCCCGAGTTGTTCAGTGTGTAACACTCTGGGTGTTTCTTACTGGCTTGACCACAGCTCCTTGATCCTCAACATCTCCTGTGGTTGTCCCTCAGCCAGTCACTGTGGGATTGCAACCCTGGGAACCCTGAGATGAAGCCAACCCGTGGCTGCTCTGAGTCCCAGGTTCAATGGGTCCCTTCTTGAAATGACATCCGACCAGGCACCCTCAGGACACAGCAGTCACTCGGACGATTTCACTCACCAGCTGTTGTAACACAGCATCCACTGCTCCATTCCACTGGTGTATTTCCTCCTGGAGGTCTTTGGAGTCACCTGCCTCCATTGTGTCTCTGCAGACTGGATCTTTGTTTCTCATGCTCGAGCCGGGGGCTGGAGAGGAAGTGGAGTTTACTCCTCTCCTTTATTTGAATTCAGGTCTATCTCTTCACTTTCTCTGTGATCCAGTTTTTCCTTCAGATCCTTCCTGGGTCCTAGAGATTTACCGCCCCCTTTTCTTTCTTCCCCAGATTGTTATTTTCCAGTGTCTGGATTCAGAATCTTAGAAAGGATGATTTATTCTGCTAACTCCTCTGTGATCTTCTGGAAGTCTAAAATTCCACCTTTATTGGCTTCCCATCGCTGATAGAATTAAATCCAAAGTACTTTAATCTGATCGCAATTTTCCTGCTTTGACTTTCCCCATCTGTGCCAATTGTGTTATATACTTTATATTTTTGTTTTCCTTTGTAGGTGATATCACAAAGCAATTCCCTCTCATTTGCTTTTATAACTGTTTAAAATTCTTTCCATCAATCATTGTTCTTTTTTGTCTTTTCTCATTGTACTTACTCTGCAGTTTACTTTCATTTAATGTACCCCCTTCTATATTCATAAATCACTTGAGATGCTTTGATTAAATCATTTAATTTTCATAGGGCTTGGCAATGTGGCTTTTTAGTTTCATGTTACAAACAGAGTGAACTGGCTATTAACCACCTTCTCTACTGATGAATCTTAGCATAACTAACTAATGGTAGAACAGCCTGATATGATGGGCCTCTTGCTGCAGTAATGTGAGGCACAGAGTGCTTTCTGTAAAGGATTCTTGCTAAAATACTTAACTGGAATACAAGCAAGTCTTTAGATCTAACAGCTAATTTGCAATAAATATTGGGAATAGAGAATCATGTTAAAATATAACATGAAAGAGCAGAGGACAGTGGCATTTGCATGTAATCCCAGCAGTTGAGAGGCTGAGGCAGGAGGATTCCCATCAGTTCAAAGCTAGCCTGGACTACATAGTGAAACTCTGTTTTAAAAATATAAAGAAATATTGGGCCAGGGATTTAGCTCAGTGGTTCTGGCACCTGTCTTGCAAGTGCAAGGGCCCAGGTTGGATCCCCTGGTTACCACATACAATACTGGGTGTGGAGACTCACGCCCAGCAGCAATCAGTACTACACACCACAGTGCTGGGCGTGGTGGCTCACGCCTGTAATCCCAGCACTTGGGAAGCAGAGGCAGGAGGATTACCGTGATGTGAATTTGAGGCTGAGCTCAGGGCCAGCCTGAACCACAAAGTGAGACCCTGTCTCAAAAAAAAAAAAAAAAAAAAAAAAA
>PVIR01039309.1:0-13981 GCA_004026965.1 Petromus typicus
CAGCGGCCAGATGCTCAGCCCAGGTGTTTATCCTGCCACCTGGTTCCTACTCTGAGCACCTGTGTCCCATCCCTGCCCCCAGGGCTCAGCTTCCTGTGTCGCCTGGCTCAGCACGGGCCTGGTGGGGTAGTGCAAACTCTGGAGCTGCTCTTGCCATGTGGTGATGCACATCTGGAATCCCAGTACTCCGAGGTAGGAGGATTGCCGTGAGTTTGAGACCAGCGTGGGTTCCAAAATGGGTTCAAGACCTGCCTGACCTACTGAGCAAGACCCTGTCTTAAAAAAAAAAAAAAATTCCAGACCAAGCACCTGATAGTAGGAATGTTTTCTTTCATCCTTTAAGTACTTCCAGGCCTCCACCTGCTCACTCAGACCGTGGTCAGTGGGGGGATCTGAACACAGCGCGGCACGCTCATCTGGATCCAGGCCTTTCTCATGCCCAAGTGTGGTGTCTTCTATGAAGGCCTGGTAGATGTTCCCCATGTGGGTGACACTCTGGGACCAGAGCACTGCCCAGGAGGGTTTTATTTCTTGCTTCCGTGCTCAGCACTGTGTAGTCAGCCCAGCGTGACTTCAGCAGAAATCTGAGACAACCGGCGGGCAGTGTTTCCTCTCACAGCTTTGGAGCTCTCAGTCTGTGGCTACTTGGCACCACGGCTCTAGGCCTGCGGTGGCACCGAGTGGTGGGAGTGTGTGGCAGAGGCAGCTCGCAGGCAGGAAGTGAAGGGGAAAGGGGAAGCGAAGGGTTTGGGTCCCATTTCTCCTTCAAAGATGTGTCCCCGGTGACCGGAGACCTCACACTCTGGTTCCGCCTCTCTAAGGTTCCGCCAGCTCCTGCTAACACTGGGTTGTGGGATCTCGCCTGAGCACATGGGCCTGTGGAGGAGTTTCCAGGTCAAGTTTGGCTGGGACTTGGCTCCTGAAGATGCTGCCACCCACCTCTCATGAACACTCTTAAACCACAGACAAAACCTAGGCACATAAAACCCTTATTTTCATAACTTGCTGACAACACTTACAGCTTCCAAATTACTTGCATGTCTTTATGGTGCTTAGAGGGAGTGAAAAAGCAAGTCACAGCCCTGGCAGGCCGGTCTGACTGTGTCTGTAATCTCCACCATTCCCAGCACCTGCTTTTTCTACAGCACAGATAACACAGAAATATTTTCTCTTCCTCTGCATCAACTTGAGGATCGCTATCCACTACCAAGATATTTGTTTGCCTCATTAATGCTGCTAAGTGGCTTTGCTTTTAGTGATTTCAATGAAAAATTTGCACATGGAAGTGGTTTTTCCTTTTGTGGCTGGTGCATTCTGAGATCCTTGAGCTCACACGCCTTCTTCCGGGACAGACGAAGGAAAGAAAAATGTGTTTATTTGTTCCTCTGGAGGTTGCGGCCTTCACTGCAGGGGACAGGGCAGGGATGGCTGGTTCCTGTGTCAGTCAGCAAGGCTGTTGTCTCCTTTCACTCCACCTACAGTACAAAATTACTTGCTTAAATTGAGCATGTAACCAAAACAGTGAAACCCAGGTTTGTGTCTGGGTCCTAAAGGCCTTGGACACAGCCTGACATGTCCTTCTCCCTCTGTGCCTGTTTTCCTAGGGAGGTAATGAGGATCAGATGTGGGACCCCTGCACTGTGTTCCATGAGGGAGTAAACTAGGACCAGTCACAAGGAAAAGAAGAGGGATTCAGCAGAGTGGCTGTGGAGAGAGCCACCGCCCCCATCACAGGTGGCTGAGCCACCCAGGCAGGGGCAGGGGACAGCTTTACCAGGAAGGGAGGCTCTGGGAGCCAGGCTGGAGGCTGAGAGCTGAGAGGCAGCTGCCTTCTAGCCACAGGCCTGCTCTCTCCTCTGTCCCCGGGCCAAGCACTCCTCCCCGCTGCGGAGGAGCAGGCCTGTGTCCCGGGAGCAGAGCGTGGTGTCTCAGGGATTTGGAGAAGACACTTTTGGCCTGGACTTTGAAGCAGGGATCCAGGTTGAGTCTGAGTCCTGCGAATGTGCCATTTGGTGTGTGTGGGAAGCATGTGCCCAGCCAGGGAGGTGTCCCTGGGCTCTTCTATGATGGTGACCACATGGTCCTAAGCACCAAGGAACTGGCATGTGCCCATCACACAGCCACTTGGCACTGGACCGGAGCTCTCTGTGCCCGCAGAGTGGCAGGCAAATGTGAACAGGTGCTGTGGGCATCTGTCGCTTCCTGGCACCCCAGCTTGCTCCTGGTGCTCACGCCGTAGGTGCTCGTTGGTGGTTTGAGAAAGGACGCTTCACCCACGTCTGGATGTCTTGGGCCCACAGCCCCACTTCCGGTTGCTACTTGATTGGCTACTTGATTGTCCTCATAGGGTGCTTTGGCTCTTCATTTTTCTATGGAAAGTCACAAATGTGCTTTTTATTTTTGCAGTGGCGGGGATTGAACCCACAGCCTTACGTGCTCTGCCCATAAGCTATACCCACGGCCATCAAGACACTTCTTTTTTCTTCTTGATTCCCCTCTTGATTTCCAAAGGAAGAAGAAACAGAGGAAGAAGATTTATTGGGTTAAAAGTTGCTGCTTCTGTTTTTTGATTATTGTTGTATATTGCTTATTAAATAAATTAGAGCGATTTCCTGGTAGATAACATGTGATATTCTTGGATTTTAGAATCTCTCTCCTTCCTTTCCTAATGACCTAAACAGTAGTGGAAAAGGAGCAAAATTCTCATCATCAGAGAAGGGAAGAGGTATATAACTGGCGCCACAGCACTCGGGAACCGCAGAGATAGAATAGTCTTTCCAGTGACTCACCCAGGGCACTGAGCGCGGTGGGAAACGGAGAAACAATAGATCCAGAACATTTTCCTGGGTTTCCGCCAACCTGGGAGAAGTGAGGGCAGCGCGCAGGAGCTCTGTGCCCGAGAGCTCCGCTCTGCCGCTGTGGGGTCTCAAGGTCTCAGCAGAGCAGGAGGATTCGCAGGGCTTTGGCACTTTCTGGGACTCCATGTGGAGCCAACGGAGAGGCTTATGCGGCCACCTCAGGGCCACCAGCTCCTGAGAAAAAGTGATGGTGACGACAGACTCAGTGAAGACAGAAGCTGGCCAGCCTGTAAAGGGAAAAGAGCAAGAGGACAGATGTGAACGACCTCAGAGCATACATGAGAAAGTGGATACCAACTAGCAGGCCGGGAGCAGAATATACACAGAAGGAATGAAACCTACACCTCTGAGAGAAAAGCGTGAAGTAATTTTTGTGAACACACAGGAAATGAAAGAGATATTACACCACTGGGAGCACTCTAGAAAAACATCCTCACTCATTGGAGATATTATGTAGTGGCCATTGTTTTTTTTTTTTTTTGAGACAGAGTGGGCTGGAGACTTAACCTAGGAACACTACTCCTGCCTGGCAGGGACAAGGTTTTCAGTTTGATCCCTGGTACTGCAGAAAAAAAAAATCAAATAAACTCAATTTAAAAATTTAATATTAAAGTTAGTATGTTTAAAATGACTCTATTATGCATGGATCTATCTCATATATCATTATATATCATGTATTTACCTACCCATCTATCTGACTTCTAATTCTTCTAATATGATATTATAGGAACCAACCCATGAGTTTATTTCTAACCTGGGGGGCGGAGCACAAGGATTAAAGACAAAAGATACAGCGATAATTTGAAAGACAAGGCCCAAGGAACTCTGCCTCAGTGGACAGAAGGGTGCAGGGAGTTTGGAAAGTCCCATGTTTATGAGTAGAACTGGGTGATGTAGCAAACACACACTTCCAGGACCAAAGAGCAGTGGAAGATTAACAAGGAACAAAATAATCCTCCACCCAAATATGTAATTGTCTTTTCTTTTAACCCTCAAGAGTGATGTTGTCCTGCCTTGGGGTGTTTTTCAGAATTCTAGTGAGCAAACAAGGGAGGGAGAACCTCTGCCCCCTCCCCTGTCCCCAGGAGAGGTCACAGGCCTCAGTGACCACAGCTGATGATACAGCCTGGTCTCGCCCAGAGGAATTCGCTTTCGTTACACCTCTCCAGTCTTCTCTCTGCGCACAGGCAAGTGTGCAGGCCAGGTTTTGGAATCATAGCAGTAGAGCTCATCACTCAGATTGCATTCCTTGGCGATAACAACAGGCTACAGACCGTGTGGTTTAAACAACAGATCTTTCCCATAGAGGCCGACGTCCAGGATCAGGTGCTGCAGGTTGTGTCTGGGCTCCTAGAAGGTGGCCTGCTCACTGTGCCCTCCCACATGACGAACACAAGGTTGTCAGGAGAGAAGAGCTCAGGCTGGAGAAACGCCACGGTCAGAACTAGTGAGTATCAGAGTCCAAGTCTACATTCATGTGTCTCAGCGTCTTTATTTTCTATGTGACGACGAGATGTCTGCTTGGAGGTAAGTCTCAATTTCTCATTCGCTTTTCAGATCCAGTAACAAAGCCAAGATCTCACCCAGTCACAACCACTTGCTTCTGCATTGGGGGCAACGTGGAAAGAGCTCACAGTCTTGAGAAACGACTGTTCCAAGAGAGGCTCGCTGGCTCCTGCAGCCCCCATGCAGTCGCAGTAATCCCGGCATCGAGATCGCTCGAGATGCTGTTTTGCTTCCTGGCCTCGCAGGACCCAAGAGGTTCAGCTCTTGGCTTTTTAGAGGCCACACAGGTCTCGGGAGCCATCAGTGACTGGTTGCTGCACACCCCAGGGACGGGTGTGCACCTCGCAGCCCGTCACAGAGCTGGCGGTGGCTGTGTCCAGCTTCCTGGGTTCCCGAGACTGACTCTGGGAGTTCCTTCCTTCAGAACAGGTCACTCTCCTGGGAGGGACAGGAGGGTGCCACACACAGCAGTAGCCTGTCACCATGGGACAGACGCAAACCTGCCTGTCTCGCCTGGCCTGGCCCCGGTCCAGTGCTCAGCAGGGCTGCATGGATGCCCCAGGATGCCCTGGATGGGTCAGAGCAGGGGATGGGCGTTCACATGTGGGTTGGAGGTAAGCAGTCTTTCCTCAGACACTGCAGTTTTGTGACAGGGGCCTTTGTGTATGTGGGGGGACAGAGTTGACTTGGGGCCCTTTTCAACATCCTTCCTCACTGGTGATGTGTTCCACTTTTACTCTGTCCAAACCCTTTTCCTAAGGAGATCTGGACCTGAATCATGCATCCACTGGTCACAGGACGGTAGCAGAGCCCTTGTCTGCCATGCACAGACCCTGGGTTCCACCCTCAGCCCTGCAGAAAAAAAGGAATTTAGATCTGGTGTAGACCTCTGCTTGCAATTTTCTCTGCTCTTTATATTTCTCCCTCCTTTCTCTCCATCTTAGCTTTCTTGAAAGGTTGCCCTCAAGTCTGTGAATGTCCACAAGACTCAGGAGGTGCCAGTCACAGGGCTCTGCCCAAGGGGAGCAAGGGCAGAGTCATCTTGCTCTTGTCACTGGTTGGCCTCTGCTGTGCTGTGACAGGCAGCCCGCGGGGTCTCAGGTGTGACATGACCTCTCCTTGGGGGCATCTGGAAGGAGGCTCTTCTTTGATGACAGCGTCACTAGCAGTCTGGGGACCCCTCTTGTCACAGTGAGGAACCCTCACTCCTGGAGGGAGCTTGCAGCAGGTATGCTGACTGCAGGAGGGGGAAAGGTCACCTCTCGGGTCACAGGTGCCATGGTGCCCGGGGCAGAGAGGGCCTCCTGTGCGCCCTACTTCTAGCAGAGAACAGAACTGGACAAGGGCACAGGTCAGTATCTCCTTCTCAAGTTGGCCTCTCCTTATTCCAATTTACACTGTCTTTTGTTTGCTTAGGAAAATATAGTTTAAGCAGTGATGAAGAAATATCTCCTCTTTTATCTTCTCAAGAAAATTTTCTTTCATGTACCAACAGCGTAGGTCTATAGTTTCTTTATCTGTAGTTTTAAAAGTTAGCCAGGCATGGTGCACATACCTGCCAATGTTCTGGGAGGCAGAGGCAGAAGGAAGGCTTGCAGATCTAAGACTAGAGAGATCCTATCTCACAAGAAAAACATGTAAAAAGGGACGAGGCATGCAACTCAGTGCAAAGGCCCTGGATCCCATCTTCTGTATAGAGAAGAAAGAGGATAGCCTTAGGCAGTATTGGAAAACATCTTTTAAATTTTATCTTCACCAGAAAATTTTCTTTCAGGGCCGGGGATTTAGCTCAGTGGTTCCAGCGCCTGTCTTGCAAGCACCAGGACCTGGGTTCGATCCCTGGTAACCACATACAGTACCGGGTGTAGAGACTCATGCCCAGCAGCAATCAGTACCACATACCACAGTGCCGGGCGTGGTGGGTCACTCCTGTAATCCCAGCACTCGGGAGGCAGAGGCAGGAGGATTGCTGTGATGTGAGTTTGAGGCTGAGCTCGGGGCCAGCCTGAATTACAAAGTGAGACCCTGTCTCAAAAACAAACAAACAGGGCCGGGGAGTTAGCTCAGTGGTTCCAGCGCCTGTCTCGCAAGCGCAAGGACCCGGGTTCGATTCCCTGGTAACCACATAACAATACTGGGTGTGGAGACCCACACTCAGCAGCAACCAGTACCACATACCACAGTGCCGAGCATGGTGGCTCACGCCTGTAATCCCAGCACTCGGGAGGCAGAGGCAGGAGGATTGTGATGTGAGTTTGAGGCTGAGCTCAGGGCCAGCCTGAACCACAAAGCGAGACCCTGACTCCAAAAACCTAAAAACAAACAAACAAACAAACAAACAAACAAACAAAAACTATATACAGAGGCTTAGTGGTAGAGTATTCACCTGACATCCATGAGGGAAGAAATTCCCAGTGCAGCAAAGTCATCATAATAATAATAATAATAAAAAGAAAATCTTCCATACACAGTATAAAGTCAGTAGTTCTCTTGCTCATATTTACAGAAGTCATGATATTTTTCATATTTCTATTTTAAGAAGTGGCTTTCAAATTGCTGGAGAGTTATATTCCCTTGTCAGCCTGTGAGGTTCTTCATTAACCATGAAACCGGAGGGAGGAGTTGGCCTTGTTGCAGGGCTTAGTCCATATAACTTCAATAATTAATGAGGAATTATTTCTTAAAACCCTCCACAGCAGGACTGGGGGTTTAGCTCAGTGGTTCCTGCGCCTATCTTGCAAGCGCAAGGGCCGGTGTTTGATCCCCCGGTAACCACAGACAATACTGGGTATGGAGACTCATGCCCAGCAGCAACCAGTACCACATACCACAGTGCCGGGCGTAGTGGCTCACGCCTGTAATCCCAGCACTCGGGAGGCAGAGGCAGGAGGATTGCTGTGATGTGAGTTGGAGGCTGAGCTCAGGGCCAGCTTGAACTACAAAGTGAGACCCCGTCTCAAAAAAAAAAAAAAAAAAAAAAACAACAAAAAAACAAACCCCAAAAAACAAAAAACAAAAAACCCCAAAACAAAACAAAAACAAAAAGAAAAAAATCCCTCCCCAGCATAGGGCACAATGGTCCCTTCTAGGCCTGGGGGTTCCCTGGGAACTGGCACAGGCCAGTTCTTCCCCTCCTTATCACCTCTCCCAAGTGACCTCCCCCCTCAGCAGCTGGGTAGATTAATGCTATGTGTTCTATTGCCACAACTATTTTTATCAAAAGCAAGGTTTCCCCAGCTTCCTACTGGCTTTAAAGTTTTTTTCCTAAAATGTATGAAGCAATCTATGTAGAATTTTTGTGAGTTCAGACAGGAAGCTTCCTTTTTCTCCTTGACCCAGAGAATTTGAAATTTCCCAGCCTGGCCTAACTGAAGTTCGTTCCAGTTATCTCCTCATTTCAGCAGTGTTGTCCAGAGTACAGATGACCACATGGGACTGTCCTCTAAGCGATGGAGAGCCACGGGCTGAGTGAGCTGCCGGGGCTCAGGGACACAGCGGGCCTCCCACAGGAGGCGGACGGGGCTCAGAAGACTCCACAGAGCTGTTTCCATGAAAAATTAATATGCTTGACTCTAAGCTTATTGGCTTCTGCTTATATCTTTCTTTCTAAGAATGTCTTTAAACAAAGAGGATAAGAAAACAGTCCTTGGTGCAATAGCAGTGTAAATATTCAGGGTGTGGAATGAATTCCTCCCTAGTGAACTAGGATCATCGTCAAAATGGTGCGAGGGCACCTCAGGCAGTGGAGCTGGGAGGAGCCAGGGCTGGTTTCTGTTGTGTCCAGATTTTGAGCCCCCCATTGACCACGAGGGAGCCTAGACTGACGTAAGGCACATGAGGGTCTTTATTACAAGCTCGAACAGGGACTCTCAGCCGTCACCGATGCAGCGGATCAGAACTGAGAGCACTGAGCTCTAATTTAGCAGGGTTTTTACTGAGGTTACAGTAAGTTTGGGGGAGTGTTCAGCTTGACGATTTACATGATTGGTTGACATCAGGCAAGCATGGTGTTTAAATCTGATTGGCCAGACTCATCGGGTCAAACCTCTAATGGTTGTTTAAACTATTGTTGTAAAGGACATGGTGGTTGGCTTTTGCTAGGAGGATATTGCCAGTTACCCTGAGAGGGGGTAGTCAAGGTAACTGAGCTCATGACTTACTCATGTGGCCCCTCCTGGATCTGAGCTTGTGGCCTTGAGCTCTGGCCTTGAGTTCATGACCCAGTCATGTGGCCCTTCCCAGATTAAGCTTGTGACCCTAAGCTCGTGACCCAGCCACTTTAAAATGGGACCAGTTCTCTAAAATGGAGTCATTTAGGTCTTTCAACAGCTTATCTCATTGGTTCACCTTGCCCTAGGGTTCCTGGGCACCTAGCCTATAACCTGGTTATATGGCCCTTTCTGGAACAGATGCTTACATTTAATTACTTTACTCTAAGATGGGGTCGGTTTCTCAAAAATGAGGTTGCTTGGGTCTTTCAGTTCTCTGCAGACGCAGCCTGGCTCCTGGAGAGTCTGTCTCCACCAGGTGGGAGGGTGTGTGCCAGGAGGACGGATCAGGAAAGCCGGGGAGCACTGAGCTGAGAGATGCCAGGTAGCCCAGGCCAGGTAAACTTTCAAGGAAGAGAGAAGAAAATGTCCCAGACCATCAGGGAACATGTAGGGGACACGCGGACTGGCTGAGGGGCACAGAGACCACGGGACCTCAGAAGGTGTTCCGCAGAAAGGCATGGGGGAAGGTGTGTCGGGTCCTGTTCCGAGGGCTACTCATCTGGCATCGAACCACGGGTGGGGGTCATCACGAGGAGACGAAATGGTGGAGAAGCCTTTATTGCCAGCGCTCTCAGCACTTATATACAGCCCCACTTCCTTGTTTTCAACCTCCCCAAACCAGCCCCATAGGGGGTAGTCTTTGTCTATTTGTTTTCCTTTAATCACTGTGGCCCGGAGGGGCCCCCCCCCCTGTACACGCCACCTTGCACTTCCTTGATGGAGCCGGAGTTGTTTAGCCTCAGGGGACCCCACAAAGGTGTGCCTGGTACTTGGGGGCCGAGAAGATGGAGGGCTAGGAGAGGACAGAAGAGTGGAGAGACCGATTCTGTGGGGATGGGGAGCAGGGGAGGTGGAGGCTCACAGAGGATGCTTCTGCCAAGGTGAGTGGACAGACCAGTGATTACAAATGGCCTCGGGCCTCAAGGGCAGAAGTGTGCGGGCAAAAGATGCTTGAGCAGAAAGCCCAGCAGAGACATGGGTATGAATTCAGAGTGCAGACACTGTATCAGTCACTGTCCCGTTGCTGGGACAATACTAGTTTTTATGGGTTCAGTCTGTGGTGAGGTCAAAGCCAGAAGCAGCATGAAAGGGCCTCGCAGAGGACTTCTCATATCAGGAGCCAGCAAGCAGAGACAGAAGGAGGAGCCAGGGACGAGAATACATCCTTCTAGGTCATTGCCACAGTGACCCCCATCTCCAAACACAGGAATCTTTTGGGGACATTTGATACCTGATCCATTACAGATATGGATATCTCTTTGGCTCAGTGATATCCAGATATGGATATCACTTCTGTGGACACACCCAGAAGCAGGACTGCTGGCTCACTTTAGCCTATTTTTAATTATGGAACTGCCATACCGTGTTCTACTGTGGCAACATCATTTGATGTTTCCCCTAACAGTCCATAAGAATTAAAATTTCTCCCGTGTCCTCGACAGCATGTGTTTTCTGTTTTTTCTTTTTTGTGTACTAGTCATCTTTAGGAGTGCAACATGTCTTTTGGGGGTTCTGATTTGCGTTTTCCTGATGATGAACAACGTCACACATATTCTCCAGTGCTTCTTAGAAAGAATATGAAGTATTTTTGAGGGAGCTTTTGGGGAGTTATTTTCGGAGATAGGCAGCCCTGAAATTGACAAGGCTGAAGAGAGGAGAGATGGACTAACAGTCTCAGGGCAGTAGGTATTTGTAAGGGCAGGGAGGGAAAACCGTCAGTCAATACACATAAATCTGACATAGAACTGCCTGATTACCCCAAAGCTTAAGCTACTCAACGTCACCAGATATAAAGTAGATAACTGGAGTAACCTATCACATCAGGAAAATTGAACTTGTAATTAAAAATAAAGCTTCTCAAATGGAAATCTCCAGGCACAGATGAGTTCACTAGAGAATTCTATCCCGTATTTAAGGAATTAACACCAGTTTCACACAAGCTCTTCCAGAAATCACAGAGGGGGTGTCCTGACAGGCAAGCCTGAAGTACAGTGCCATGAAAAGAGAAAAATGAAGGTCAGTCTCTTGTTATTTTAAATTCATACATCTTTAACGAAATTTTGGCAAATAGAATTCTGCAGTGTATAAAAGGATTTACACGCTATGACTGAGTGAGGATTATTCTGGGGATTCAAGGCTGATTCAGTGTTTGAAAATTAATCCATATAATCCGTCATATTAGCAAGCTAAAGAAAAAAAAATTCAGATGAGAGCATCAATTGGTGTGCCAAATGTGATTGACCAGAGCTAACACCTTCTAATGATAAAATCCCACCAGGAACAGAGATCTCCCTCAAACTGGTAAACAGCCTCTGTGAAAACCGAAACAAAACAACAAACACCAAACACATTTCAGTTAATAGCACACTGAAGCAGTGTTTTCTCCTATGATCTGGAACAACACGGTCAGGTCAGACAGGTTTTGGCTCCTTCTTAAGGGAAGTGAAGGAAACTAAAGATATATGGATGAAAAAAGTAAACAACACTGTCCCTATCTGGGAATGGTATGATTATCCCTATAGAGAATCTACAAAAATATTTCCTCCAGTGAATAAATGAGTTCAACAAGGTCACTGGAGAAGCAATCAAAATATAAAAGCTGCCCATATTTTTACATATCATCTGTGAATAAGTGGAAATCAAATTAAAAATACACCATTTAAAATCTCAAAAAAGAACAGACAAATTCTGAGCGTAAATAGAACAGGTATACGACTTTTTATTACGATGATGATGAGAGAAACCAGAGAATACCAAAGTAAGTGGAAGGATGTACCACGTTCATGGATTGGAAGAGCGTACGCTGTAAAGATGTCAGTTCTCCCTAAACTGGTTTATAGAGTTCACACTGTCTTTATCAAAATCACTGAGAGATTTAACAGAGGTAGATAACATTTTTGATAAAATTTATACAGAAAAGTGATAAAGAAGGTACACTAAAGAAAAAGATGTACAAGTAAGAAGAGTCACCTACATGACTTCACGACGTTGTATAGCTACAAAGACAGAGGCAGAACTGACAGAGGGACAGACACAGACCGGTGAAACAGGAAGCCTGACACAAATATGGCAAATTAATATTTTCAAACAGACTACTTTTAGGGCGATTTTCCTTTCACAGCAGACGGGAGCAGAGGTGAAGATACCCCTGGCTTGCGTGCCTAGAGCCTTCTCTGTTAACCAAGCCTAACAGTCTGGGATGGTGAGGGACTCACAGCTCCCTACACCATGCATGTAGTCTGGACTAAACCAGCTCACTCTCCCCATAATCAGTTCCCCTGGTGGCCTGGCCTGGGCTGACTTTCTTCCTGCCCCTGCTAGCTATGCAATGCTGAGCTCCCACTCCAGGTGGACTAGGTCAGGGACGGATGTCATGTGTCAAGGAATGATGCCTTGGAGAAGTTCATTCCTCAAAATTTAGTCAAGGGAGGAAGTAGCTAAGGGTTCTGAATAAAGCCTCCCATTTACATTTTCTGCAACACCTCTGAGCCATCCTGCCACATTCTTACTTTGCTGTCCTCAAGTGTGGTATGCACAGGCAAATGAGAGGAGCTCGGGGATGGAGATCAGAGCTGAAGTCGACAGCGCAGGAGCAGAAGAGGCCTGGGAGGCGTGGACCTTGGTGAAGAGCAGGCTGTCCCAGGTTGGTGCCCCTGACTCGTGTTGTTGAAACACAGACAGTCTCAGCAGCTCAGGTGCAAGGGGTCAGGTGGGTGGGGAGTGACCGTGGCCTGGCCTGCCGTGGCTCTGACTACCCTCAGCCTGGGTCAGTGAAGGTGCAGAGATGATAGCAAGTTTGAAAAGTGTGGCTGACTCTGACTCGCTTCCAGTTGGCTGGATCCATTTTAGGCTCTAATTTTTCTTTTCTTTCTGATGATACCCTGTTTTCTCTCTGTGCATGATGTCAAGACCCCAGTAGTCCTTCAGAACATTGCTGTAGATGCAACAGAGGGTCCTCAGCAGACAGACATTGGTGCAAATCCCGGGATGTGGAACCTCATCCTTCCTGCTTTCTCAAAGGCAAAGAACAGGCTCTGTGACGAAAACTTGTCATTGGGGAGCTTCAGTGCTGCCGGTCCCGTGACTGATGCAGTGGGAGCCTCCATTATCAGCTGGTTCCAGGCCTTCATTTCTTTTTAACAGTTGCTCAAAGGAAATGAATAATTTGTTCACTAGGGGATTCTCCAAACATCCTGGACGCAAGTGAACTAGGACTTCCCAGCCTGTGGCTTTAATCAGATATGACAGTTCAGGGGTTTGCATTTGCTGGTACGTTTTGTTTGGCAGATTTCTTCTTTGTAAGAATTTGTCCCAGTCTCCCCAAGGAAATCTTAAGACAGAAGCTCTTGGTGAGCTTTTCAGGGATTCTTTTGAGTCAGGTTCACAGGTAAAAGCCTCCCACTTGTCTGGAAGCCTCTTTTACCTTGAATGTTACAAAGAAGACGAAGATCACTGAGAAAACTGTGGGCTAGAGGTGGCGCTTGTAGAGCTTACCCCAAAGGCTTTGGAAACTCTCACATCTTCCATTAGCGGCTTCCTGTTTTACATATGGTGATCGTAATCCTTTTATGCTTTGCGCCTCACTGTATTCCCAGAAGGTCTCGTGCTCGGCTGCTGAGCAGGACTGACCTTGGAATCGCGGGTCTGGGCAACCTGCTCTCCCACAAAGGAACGAAAGACTGGCAAAACCGCAGCAACCCATAATTTCAGGAGTCTGGAAGTGAACCACAAGCACAGGACAGACCGAAAAGTTCTCATTCATGAACAAAACAAAACAAAAACCCCAAAGCCTCCAAAAAGCTCAGGAAAAATAGCAGGGAGTGTGATGATTCAAGCTGAGACTATTCTGTCTGTCTTTCCACTCACCCCAGCTTAGAGGCCGGAAACATTCTCTCTCCCCTGCCTCCGTCCCTTACCCCCATCTCTCTATCTCTCTGTCTGTCTCTTTGGCTCTCTGTCTTGGTCTCTCTCTAATAGAGTTCTGTCTTCAAACCGGAGCCAATTGTTTGAACCAGAAGCACCCTGGAAATCTCCATCCCCACGCGCTGTCTCTCCTGTGTCATGTTGTGACTCAGGGCACTGTAGGTTTGGGTGGTGGAAGGTCCTGTCCCCTTACCGAAAGCAACAACCATCTGTTGGCCATGGTTGTGCTCACAGGAGCACAATTTCAGTTGGGGGAAAAGAAGCTTGGCCAAAGCTTCCAGGGGGACTTAGCGGGCTGGATGACCACAGGGCACTTTACACAGCCCTGGCTCATTGCTGCGCAGGTGCAGGGCTGTGCATAGCCCGGGAAGAACTGGGATCGAGAAGACCTTGCTGAGCCCTGCGGAAGGAGACGGAGGCCAG